>JAJHIY020001733.1:0-27500 GCA_022114975.2 Lampris megalopsis
CACGACACGACGATGTTGTCCGCTCCTGTTTGCCAGATCTGGGCCAGAACCAAGCCATAGCAATGCCGCATGTGCCACATATTTGCCAAAGGTGGCCCATATTTGTTGTGTGATATTTGGGCCATGTTCACCATTTACCACACGGGCCACTTCAGGGTCACATCCAGATCACATGTTGCCCAGAGCACCGCATCTTTGCCAAAAAAGACCCACATGTGATTTGGCATATTTGGGCCATATTTGCTATTATACATGTGGGCCACTTCAGGCTCACATCCATTTTGTCAGGGCCAGAAGGCCATCAGTGCCCCATCATTGCCTGAGGTGGCCCACATCCGGATGCTGTCTGGGGCAGAACCCGGGGACCAACTCCAGTTCTTCTTTCCATTGCCTTGCTCAGGGGCACAGGCAGGAGCGTTAGCCAGAGCGTTAGCCACACAGAATGCACCTGGGACAGCCTGGGGTTCGAACCCAGGACCTTCTTGCTGTGAGGCCACAGTACTAACCACTGGGCCACCCCCCATCATGGCCCTTATTGTCTGCTCTAGCTTTTCCAACTTTTTGTAGACAGTTATGGTCATGATACTCGTCCCATATGATATTAAATTGCATATTTCTGATGGAAAACCGTAAGACATTCTTGTGGGAGGACCCCCAAACACCCCTCCAAGTGTGTGCCCCCAAACTGCTTGGCTAAAGGTGCAGTTGAGGTTGGTGCTGGTGCCGTTGGGCCAGTATAAATCGGAAATGCCAAGGCCACCCCCCCTTTTCTCCCCAATTGTACCCCGGCAAATTACCCCACTCTTCCGAGCCGACCTGGTCACTGCTCCACCCCCTCTGCCGATCCGGGGAGGGCTGCAGACTACCACGTGCCTCCTCCCATACATGTGGAGCCGCCAGCCGCTTCTTTTCACCTGACAGTGAGGAGTTTCACCAGGCGGATGTAGTGCATGGGAGGATTACGCTATCCCCCCAGTTCTCCCTCCCCCCCGAACAGGCGCCCTGACTGACCAGAGGAGGCGCCAGTGCAGCGACCGACCAGGACCACATACCCACATCCGGCTTCCCACCCGCAGACACGGCCAATTGTGTCTGTAGGGACGCTCGACCAAGCCGGAGGTAACACCGGGATTCAAACCGGCGATCCCCGTGTTGGTAGGCAACGGAATAGACCGCCACGCCACCCGGACGCCAGGGCTGATTTTTGATCCCAGTCTGCCTATACAGGTAAACTTGCATTGACACAAGAGTCACTGCACCTGGCCTTCCCTGAGGTAACGCTTCCCGACGTGTGAAAAGGCTCCTGACGGGAATGATCCGGAATGTTGCTGCTGTGGGACTACTGGACATGGCGAGCTGTGCCTCAACCGTTGTCCCGGTAACTTACCAGGAACGGTGTTTGAAACGACCTTAAGTCTCACCCAGTCTCTTTGGAAGCTCTCTCTTTCTCCCTCTCTCACTCTCCCTCTCTCTCCCCCTCTCTCTCTCTCTCTCCCTTGCTCTCTCTTTCTCCCTCTCTCTCTCTCTCTCCCTCCCTCTCTCTCTCTCTCTCGCACACTCTCTCTCCCTTGCTCTCTCCCTCGCTCTTTCTCTCTCCCTCCTCTCTCTCTCTCTCCCTCGCTCTCTCTTTCTCCTCTCTCTCTCTCCCTCTCTCTCTCTCCATCGCTCTCTCTTTCTCCCTCTCTCTCTCTCCCTCGCTGTCTCTCTCTCCCTCGCTCTCTCTCTCTCCCTCTCCCTCGCTCTCCCTTTCTCTCTCTCTCTCTCGCTCTCCCTCTCTCTCTCTCCCTCGCTCTCTCTCTCTCCCTCTTTCTCTCTCTCCCTCGCTCTCCCTCTCTCTCTCTCCCTCGCTCTCCCTCTCTCTCTCTCCCTCGCTCTCTCTTTCTCCCTCTCTCTCTCTCCCTCGCGCTCCCTCTCTCTCTCTCTCTCCCTCGCTCTCTCCCTCTCTCTCTCTCCCTTGCCCTATCTTTCTCCCTCTCTCTCTCTCTCTCTCTCTCTCTCTTTCTCTCTCTCTCTCTCTCTCTATTTCTCCCTTGTGTACAAAGATACATAATCCCCTTGTATGTCTTCCTGTTTCTATCTAACCCTCTCAAGCTCCTTAGTTCAGTGTTAGAACATCTCACTCTTCCTCACACATCGCCTCTCACAAGTTTGACTGATCTCTCTCTCTCTCTCTCTCTCTCTCTCTTCATCCTCACCCCAAAAGCAGCCATGCTTGGTCTTTCATATTCTCTCTTGCGTACCGTCAACTCAGTCTGTTCCTGTCTGTTGAACCCTCTCCTCCTCACACATGTCCAGATGTGTGTGTGTGTGTGTGTGTGTGCGTGTGTGTTTCTCTGCCGCACTTTTCCCCCCATTTGATCTGCTCTCTTAAACACAATTCTTCCATATACCTACCCCATCTTCATCCCCCCTTTTTCCTCTCTCTCTCTCTCTCTCTGTCTGATGCTAATACTCATTTCCAGAGTTTTCCTCAGACAGTGATGCTCGTTCTTCCCAGCTCTCTTTCTCACTCGCTCGTCCTCTCATTCCCTTTTTCCTCTCTCTCTCTCCCTCTCTCTCTCTCTCTCTCTCTCTCTCTCTCTCTCTCTCTCTCTCTCTCTCTCTCTCTCCCTCTCTCTCTCTCTCTCTCTCTCTCTCTCTCTCTCTCTCTCTCTCTCTCTCTCTCCCTCTCTCTCTCTCTCTCTCTCTCTCAGTGTCGTCCTCAGACAGAGATGCTCGTTCTCCCCAGCTCGCTTTCTCTCTCTCTTTCTCACCCTCTCATCCTCGGTCTCTCGCCCACGCACAGAGTCAATTGCTCTCTATCTCTGTGTATCCCCCCGCCCCCCGTTCCGTCGGTCCCCCTGCCAATCTGAGAGCGCGGTATCTATTGTAATAGGCTTACAGTCTTGACAGCCTTATGACTGGGCTGTTGGTTATTGTAATTGGATTAGGCTGCAGATAAGCTCAGCGCCACAAAGACTTAAAAGGCACAAGCCGTAGTCAGAGAACAGCCAGTCAGCACCTCCTTCGGTTCTTCTTTGGTGTCAGGATGGAAATTGTACCTCCTGCTTCCTGGAGCTGGCGAGATGCTGCCGGGCGTTGCGTGCACGGTGTGTAGGTGTGAGCGGTGGTGAAGTTTGTTTTGTGGCAACTTGAGCGGTGATTGCTAGCTAGCTAGCTACGGCGGGGGGAGCCGTGTGCCACCTGGAGCTGTGAGCCCCTGTAAAGCCAGGAGGAAACGTTCAGCACCCGTGACGGAGACACGCAGCACCCGTTTCCAGTGTTGATTGAAGGTATTGGGGGAGATACCGCTCACCTGCTCATCGATCAATGGGTCGAGGAGCAGCGTTAGTGATGCTGTGACCAGTATGATTTCTCATGGTCTCATCCATCATCCACCGCTGGTGTGACGGTGAGGGGTCGTACGTAGCTCAGCCGGCAGTCAGAATATCGGGGTCATGTGGACCCTTCACTTTTCAACTGATGGGACCCACATCAAATCAGATCAGATCAGATCAATGTGTACAGCCCAATATCACTTGTTTCAAACTTGCCTCGGTGGGCTTAACAGCAACACAGCATCCTGTCCTTAGACCCTCTCATCGGATAAGGAACAGCTCCCTAAAAAACCCCTTTAACAGGGAGAAACAATAGGAAGCAACCTCAGGGAGAGCACCAGAGGAGGGATCTCCTCTGATGAGGAGATGAGGAGATCCTTTCCTCATGTAGTCAGCTGGTTGGAGTAGGGCAAATAAGACTTAAGGGGATTCTCTCCACGCATTGCTAAATGTTATGACTTTCCTAACCTTAAAACTTTTGCTCTGTCCTGCCTTTCTTTTGGTTCCTCGGGTGGAACACGTTGTTGTGGTCTGGCAACACATCACATCACCGTGCACAGATGCATCCTGGGAGATGAACTGTACCACGGGAGCCATCAGAGGCACTATTAGCCCTGCCACCCACCCACATGCCCTCCCCACCCTTTCCCCCTATCCTGTTTACTGCCACCCTGTGAGAGACATGGGCCCTGTCAGCCCCCCCCCCCCCTCCCCGTTCTCCCCCTCCAGACCCCGGGCACTTTGATGGCCCTGAAATGAGCTTGTCCCGTCTTAAAATAATTCCAGCATCACTTCTCATCAGACTGGGGAGGCTGGCAGTGATGTGCATGTGTGTGTGTGTGTGGGGTGGGGGTGGGGGGTGGGGGATATTGTCTTATCAGGCTGAGGGGGTGAGGGGCTTAGTAATGGGGGAAATAGTTGGGGAGAGAATGAGAATGAATGGATGAGGCAGAGCGAGAGAGAGCGAGAGAGAGATTGATGACTTGATGGCAGCAGGGCCCAGACAGCTCTAATGGGATGCCCCCACTGTGAGTCCTGCTGAAGATGAAGCATGCGTTTGTTCTCCCATCCTCTCCTCCGTATCGCTCTCCCGTTCTGAACTTTCATGCTTTTACTCCCCCCCCACACACACACACTCAGCTCCAAGGATTTCACTCGTTCTCTTGTCCCCCCCACTGTTCCGCCCACTCACTCCTCACATTCCTGTTTTCTTTTCTCCGAGACATTTTGCTGTTTACTTTCCTTGATGTCATTTTTTTCTTTCTTTCTTTTCCCCTTTTTCATTCCTACTGTTTCTCCTTCCATTTTGCACTTGTATCTCCAAAGATGAGGATATTTTTTCTCTCACTCCAATCAATCAATCAATCAATCAATCAATCAATCAATCAATCAATCAATCAATCAATCTGTCAGCCAGTCAGTCAGTCGATCGATCGATTAAGTGATCAATTGAACCAACCAATCAATAAACTAATCAACCAATCAATAAATAAGCCAATCAATTGATCGATCTATCAATCAATCTTTATTAATTCAACACTTCCCAAAAGTAGCAGAGCAAGGCAAGGAAAGGTCTCTGTCAACTAAAAACAAGTTACATAATTCATCTGCCCTTCATCGCTTACCCCCCTCACCCCCCCTCACCCCCCATTCCTCTACTCCCCGTCACTCCCTTCCCCTGAGATTTTAGCTTGTCATGCATGCCCAACTCCAACCCACCCACTACCACCCACCAACCCACCCACCACCACCTCCTGCCACCTCCTCGTGGCGTGGGCGGAACAAGCCACAGCTAGTGAGCAGGGAATAATTGCTTGCCACCTAACTGGCGAGGCTGTAATGGGGGAGAATTATAACCTGTTATGTCAGGTCGCAGAGGGGGAAAGTGCAATGTGGAGTTTGCTCTTCCAGCTCTGGTGCCGAGGTGACGATGCTCCGCTATGGGGGGAGGGGGGGGTGGAAGGAGGAACAAGCAGGGTCTCTGTGTCTCTTTTGTTTTTATTTTGATATACCGTATTAATCCCCATGGGGAAATCAGGCTCTGCATTTAACCCGTCCCAGCTGTGTAGCTGGGAGCAGTGGGCGGCCGCCGTGCAGCGCCCGGGGACCATCTCCAGTTCGTCTTGCCATGCCTTGCTCAGGGGCACAGACAGGAGTATTAACGCTAACATGTCTTTTTTGATGATGGGGGGAAACCCACCGCAGACACGGGGGAGAGCATGCAAACTCCACACAGAGGGCAACCTGGGATGACCCCCGGGGTTCGAACCCAGGACCTTCCTGCTGTGAGGCCGCGGCGCTAGCCGCTGTGGCTCTGTGCCGCTCTTGTGTGTTTTTCTGCAGGGACTTGGCTTCTGGAAGACCCGTCTGGCGGTGTTATGTGTGGGGGAAATGTGTACGAACGTTAATCTTCACATTTAGCTCGACACAACATGCAAACCACTGAAGGCCTGAAGTTCAAAGCAGATGGGTGTAGCCTCTGCCAAATCTCCGTCTAATGCTGCATAACCCATACTGTGCGGCAGATGATACTAAACGCCAATTATTCTTTTGACTGCAGATAATGTCGCCTCTATAATGACTGAGCCTTAATCCCGTCGTAATATTAGCCAAGGTGCAGCGGAGGGTGAAATTATGCAAACGACGTGCCTCGTTTTTTTTGGCCTTTTCGTTTGCGAAACGGAGGGAAAACATTTATTTACTCGTTATTTTTGGTTTTATCGTCAAGTTTTAAACTTCCTGCAGAATTCTGCATCCAACCCACGTCCCCCCCCTCCTGCAGCAGCTGCGTGCATGCATCAGGAGCTGCTGCAGGTTCCAGGCCGGGGATTGTTCTTGCCCCCCCCCACACACACCCCACACTTCATTGCCCTAAGGGTCACTCTGTGAAATGATCATTGATCAGTATGATATGGGCGTCACAATAGATATTTCACCCGGAGTGTCGGTGTATAAATCAGATCGCATCAATATTGATTTTCGTCCAGCTCGTTTCTTTGTAAGGGGTGATGTGATTGATTGCTTTTGATTTATTCTCATGTGGTGAACACACACACACACACACACACACACACACACACACACACGAGCTGGAGAAACCCGTCACTGTTGCTTTTAACAAGCAGTGTTTCGGCTGAAATTGTGTGAGAAATATGAAGCGCTTCTGGTCTTGTGCACCCCCCCCACCCCGCCCCACCCCGCCCCGCATCAGCTAAATCCGGCGTTGTTGCAGCGGAGCGGAGCCACAAAGCCCAGTAGTTTATGCGTCCCTGTTCCGATGGGCCCCGGCGTGTATATCTTCCTCGATGTAAGGTGGGGGCCCTCCCCGTCCCTCACAGAGTCAACCTTGCCGGGCTTTATCAGTCATCGGCTTGTGCCCAGGCAGTGTGTGCGTGTGTGTGTGTGCGTGTGTGTGTGTGTGTGTGTGTGTGTGTGTGTGTGCAGCCCTTCGGCACAGCACTAACGACAGAGGGCTTTCTCTGCAGCCACTGCGGTGGCTCTTCAGAGCTCCTCCTTCACGTGCACACTCGTGATGCCCAGAAGACTAAGAGTGGCTAAACACCCCCCCCCCCCCAAGGCTGATCTATCCTTGGTACAGCTAAACAAGAAGAAATCGGTCTGTTTGGCCTTTTCTGGAATCATTGGGGGGCGGGAGGAGAGGGAGGACGCCAACACAACACAACACAACACAACACAACACAACACAACACAACACAACACAACAGAGAAATGCTCTGAGCTTTCATCACACTGACGGCTTTTCACTTACTGAAGACCCCGATCAACTGCCGATTTCCCTTTGCCCCCCGCCCCCTTTTGCCTCAATTTTTTTTTTCGGGGGGTGGGGGTTATGAGGTCATGCGCATTTGTGTCTCAGAGACCATGTGATCGACGAGGCCCGCTGATTCGCCTTCTCGGCGAACAGTGCGCGCGGGACGCAGCGTGCAATGCACGCGCAACACGTGATTTTGACGGGGGACAGCGACACGGTGACCAAGGCCGCTATTTTGACGGTTTTGGATTTTCAAAGTTTCACAACTTTGCAAAAAAAAGAAGAGAAAAGACGCAGACCTGCCGCTCTGTGAATGCTCCTAAAATCGCATATCTCTGCACTGAAACGAGTTTTACATCAGTTTCACACACACAGAAGAGAAGTTACGATAAGATCCACCGAGAACCGTCATTTCCTTCGTGAAGTTCGTTGCTCTGTGCTAGAAACACACTAGCGCCCCCCAGTGGAGAGAAATAGTCTAAACCTGATTTGTGATTATGTCCAACATGTCTGGTTACAGACGCACCGTGACTACCACCGAGGCGCTGCGGTATTTACAGGCGTTGGACGGCGGCCATTTTAATTTGTTTGGAAAATAGCATTAAAGTTGTTAAAATGTTAATTTCGGCGTCAGGTAGTTTCCTAACAGACGCACTTGTAATGCGCAACGCCCGTGACTGTCCGACGGTCTTCGTAACTTAGCAGCCAGTCGAAGTTAATGCAGCGCTCGAAACCCGCGCCGGGCGGGCGCGCACGCGTGGAAAGCGCCGAGTGACGTTACACGTTAAAGCGGAGGAGACGAGTAGAGGAGAAATGGCGGAGCGTGCAGGAGGGGAAAACAACAATTCAATCTTTTGTAGATTCTCCCAGAAGAGACGGAAGGGTAAGAACTTAGCCTGTGTGGTGACGTTTCAATAATGGTTGGACTTGCCTGTTGAGTTATGGTATTGTAACGTGCGTGGGTAGACACGCTGGCCGCTGGCTGGCGGATCTGACCCTTTAGTCGAGCGGTTAGCAAGGTGTCCTGCGGTGCGGGCGACACGGGTTCGCGTCCCGGCTACAGTATGACCTGGATTCGGCACCTACGTCATGGTGATTGTGGCGGACCATACTCGTCTGATCCCACAGCATACTGTTATCGTCCTTTAGCGGGGGTTTCTTTCTCGTAAATAAATCAAATTTCCACAAAACGAACTACAACGGTAACGACTCATTCATCTTACTATTGGCACAAACAAAAGTTAACCATCATATTGATTCAAATCTAAAATAACTTCAAGTAAATAAACAATTAATTTTACGCCATTATGTTTGGGGGGGTATTGTTTAGATGCTACTACAGTTAGATCATGCAATTATGATGCAATCCAATTAAGAATCCAATTATGAGTTTCATTTTAAGTTGATTCCATCATGGTTTTGCAGAGGGTAGCGAAGACGAGCTCCAGACTGAAGAGCCAGCAGCGGAGCCAGACTCCGGCGAGGAAACCGGTAACGACAATTTGGTCTTACTCTGCGTGTGTGTGTGTCAAGAGTGAAGCGAGTTTGTTTAGCTAAAATGCTAATGCTACTCAGGCCTGTACACTGGAATGCGTTTTGTCAATTGCAAATGTCGGTATAGACAGGCCAATGTCATGGTGTACCTTATTAAGTTACACTGAAATAACAAATGTTTTCATTTTAGCTTATTTTATCATGCCATGCACCATTTTGACATTTTATGTCAAAAAAGTAAAAAAAATATATATATATAAATAAATAAATAAATAAATATTACTTTTTTGAAATAAAAAGTATATATTGAACGTGATTCAATATACATATATGGTATATATTGAACCACATTATTTTGACTTCCTGAAAGATATATACAAATATAACTATTTTGTAGTGACTTCATCTTAATGTGCACCGCAGGGTCCATGAAAATGCAGTTCTTGAGGTACACATTTTAATTTTTCAATGATTAAGACGTACTTTGAATGTAAATAAGGTGCCAGAGTGCATAAAAAGACATCAACATGGAGTTTGTTTATTAAAAAAAAAATTCCGGGGGAGGATCCCCGCGGACTCCCATACAGAAGTCCGGGCTAAGCCCCGAATGTCCTCAAATCCTGGAAACGCCCCTGCCCAGCTTTATTGTTCTATGAAAATAAAGACAGGGTTAGAGAGAGATTTAGATAATCACATCGCAAACCTTTTCTTTTTGGAAAATGCAAACTCGTATTAGACTCGGTTGCATTCGTGCGAGGGTCCACCCAGGAGGCTGCACATCCACAGACTGACAGGCAACATTTTATATTAGGTAGATTTTTTTTAGCTTGAGTGCAGTATATTAAAAACTTTTTGTCCCCCAAATTTCCCATTCAATCAACTTCAGCGCTGCACAAAAGTCTTATAATGGCAGGAGCAGCATTGTGTGAGTATCTGTCTGCTATTGATGTTTCATACTACTGGGCCTGTCAGCCTAATAGTTACGACTGTATGATCAAGGACCTCTCGTGGTTGCAGTGATTCAAAACCTTTGAAAAACCTCTTTCATACAACAGTTGAGCGCTAACTCCCCAGCTGGTTTTTCACCAAAGTCTGAACACCAGAGAAGGGGGGATACGCCTGGTGGACATCTGCTCTCTACTGAGTGCACTCTTCTAGTTCAAAATTCGTTTGCCTCCTGATTTGTTCTGTTTGTGCTTAAAACGATCACATTTGGTGTTTTGGGGTTCATCGTTTCATCAGCCGATTCTTTTGTCCTCTAGCTCAGCGTTTCCCCAACCCAGTCCTCAAGGAACCCCTATCCTGCAAATTTTCATTGTAACCCTGCATAGGTAGCCCTGCTTGTACTTACTCAACCAATCACCAATCATCTCACAGCACTTAATTATGCAAGGTGTGCAACATCTGACATAATTCATTGCTGATTGGTTGAATAAATACAAACAGGTACCTATTCAGGGTTGCAAAGAAAATCTGCAGGATAGGGGTTCCTTGAGGACTGGGTTGGGAGACACTGCTCTAGCTGTTGGTTATCACAGAATTTGTAACACATCTCCTTAGATATCCATAGCCGATGGGAAAAAATTAAGAGCAAACATCGCTCCACTCCCGCTGCCCTAGTTGTGGGCCATATAGTGGTACTTCTAAAGCTGACGTATGCTTCAGTGTTGGTGAATTGGCGAGCACATGCGATACGTTGACTCTGATGTGTACATGCTAGGTGTTTGCCTACATGCTTGTAGGCAGAGCCCTAGAGAGCAGTGTCTCCTTTACCAAATCAAATTACACAGGGATAAGCCTGAGAAATCCAGAAATGGAAATGAGGAACATGTACAGAGGAATCAAGTAGAGCATGAAAACTGTGTGTTGTGTCTGTGTGTATGTCGTGCGTTAGCTTATCTTGTCCATGCTGCAGTATTGGTTTTGTGTGGATGTTACGTGACCATGTACGCTCCCCCGTTTCACCAAATCAGTATAGATATTGCACGTAGCCCTGCAGACATGTTGGCTGTAGCGTCGAGGAGGTGTGCACATCTGTGTTCCTGTGGTTACCCAGAAACCTCTTCTCTGCACCGCTTCGCTGGGGCTCTTAACATGTGTATCTATGCAGGAGCATGCTGGCCCTAAGCTAGCCTGGCTCTGACCCTGTATCACTCAGAGACTCTCTTTAGGGAGGATTAGCCCCATGTATACTGTTGAATTAAAGTCACAGCCACCCCCCTTATACACACACACACACAGCCTCCCTACTTACACCGACTGTATTTGTCTTGGCACTGGTTCCACAGAAGCACTGCTGACCCTTTAGTAAGCTCAGTGCAGTTTGGATGGTCAATTTAGCTCCTAATGCTAATCCCAGCTGACTCCAACAATGCTGCTATTGCCCATTTGGATAGTTATAGAGGGGATTTAACAAAGGAGGGCAGGAGGCAGAAGAGAAATTCAATCAAATGTATTTGAAAGGGATTTTCCACCCCTTACACAAGCATTGGGACAATACATGGCAGGCAAGTATCAGTGAAGAGGATAGCGAATACACAACGCACACAAAATGAATTAACACAGTTGGGTCATGTTGCAGTGAGGTTCTTGTTAAGGAAATTAGGTAACATTGCACACTAGGAATACATTAATCATTGACTATCACTCTCCTAAGTATTAATAATGAGCAGATGTTATAGTTTGAATTATTGATCATTACTTAATGTTTGTTAAGTCAATTAAGTGAATAACTATCTCATTACAATGACACCTGTCAAGAGGTGGGATATATTAGGCAGCAAGTGAACAATTAGGTATTGAAGTTGGAAGCATGAAAAATGGGCAATGTAAGGATCTGAGTGACGTTGACAAGGGCCAAATTGTGATGACACTCCTTCATGGCAATGGTATTCCCTGATGGCAGTGGCCTCTTTCAGCAGGATAATGAGTCCTGTCACATTGTGCACATTTTTCAGGAATGGTTTGAGGAACATGACAAAGAGTTCAAGGTGTTTCCTTGGTCTCCAAATTTCCCCGATGTCGATCCATTCAAGCCTACGTGGGATTTGCTGGAAAAACAAGTCCGATCCACGGAGGCCCCACCTCACAGCTTGCATTACTTAAAGGATCTGCTGCTAACGTCTCGGTGCCAGACACCAGAGGACACGTTCAGAGGTCTTGTGGAGCTCATGCTTCGATGGGTCAGAGCTGTTTTGGCGGCACGAGGGAGACCTACACAATATTATGCAGGTGGTTTTAATGTTTTGGTTTATCAGTGCATAACTAATACATACTAGCTAATGACATATCCCTTACAGCAAAGTACGTACAGTTCCTCTTAACTGAGTTGCTGTTAAAACTTGGTTCAGCAACTTAAGAGAACTGAGCAAATTTGACATAACACCCCCCAAAAATGCAGTCCTCCCCTCGTTCTTCCAGCCCTCCCTCCAAACCAGGTTCACCCACATGCACGAGTTTGGCTGTTGTAATTTACAAAACTCATATTTGTCATTGTCTATGCATGTAAACATTTTTTTCAGTAAATTTCTTAGTTACACCAACAGTGGTGGATATTGAATGGACAAATTTGGGAAGCACTGTTGTACTTAAATTCAAGAAGATGAACGCTATTTAGTCTATCCATTGTTGCAAGATCCATAGTGATGACAAGAAAACCTAAAGAAAGGTTGCGCACTCAAACGATTGACGGGAAGTAGGACTGCCCCATCACAGAGAGCTCTCCTGATTGGTTGAGTCCCACTGGAAGCGGCAAAGTCTTAACCAATGAGGGGAGCTCAGGTGAGGTTTTGAGATCCTGAATATAGACGCAGGGTAAACAGGCTTGATTTTCTCTCAGACCATTTGAATGACACATAGCAGCAAGAGGGGTATGAACTGTCTCATAAATAACACTGAAATTTGCATACTTCAGCTTTAACAAACTTGTATTTCAGTTTGTTCATGGTCTGGTCATTTTTTTGTTAATCATTAGCAATATCAGAACCAGAATACTTGATTCATCCCTGATAGGAAATTGGGTTGATTATTAAGTTATTATTATAAATTAAATTGTTAAATTGGGTTAATTGGGTTTTGGTTAAGTCTAGTTATTGTACCTTTCATGTCAGCTTTAACTGGAAATTTGCATTAATTGGCTTGCGAAAGCTGGCCAATTTTGGCCTTGGCTTTTCAGTTTGTCTCCAATATTCATCCGTCGGTTGGGGTTCCTTATCTGTTATAAATATCAAGGTCTCTAGTATGGTGATGGTGAGTTATTGAATCTTGTATGGTAATGGTGAGTTATTGAATCTAGTATGGTGAATGGTGAGTTATTGAATCTAGTATGGTGATGGTGAGTTATTGAATCTTGTATGGTAATGGTGAGTTATTGAATCTAGTATGATGATGGTGAGTTATTGAATCTAGTATGCTGAATGGTGAGTTATTGAATCTAGTATGCTGAATGGTGAGTTATTGAATCTAGTATGGTGATGGTGAGTTATTGAATCTTGTATGGTGATGGTGAGTTATTGAATCTAGTATGGTGAATGGTGAGTTATTGAATCTAGTATGGTGATGGTGAGTTATTGAATCTAGTATGGTGAATGGTGAGTTATTGAATCTAGTATGGTGATGGTGAGTTATTGAATCTTGTATGGTGATGGTGAGTTATTGAATCTAGTATGATGATGGTGAGTTATTGAATCTAGTATGGTGAGTTATTGACTCTTGGCTGTTACTTGCCTCTGTGGCCTGTAGATACAAAAGGATTATTTTTTTTTTGCCCTGATCTGAATGAAGTTATTCATACATGGTGTTGTCCTGGATGAAGTACTGGACGGACAGACACCGCCACCAATGCAGTGACCCCACGGGCCCCAGGACCATCTGCCTCACAGCTGGCACCCTTTCTTTCCCCTTTGACTTTTATCAGTCTTATATCTATGTTCCATCCATCCATTATCTGATGCTGGAGTCTATCCCAGCAGTCATTGGGCGGCTCAAACCCAGCACCTTCTTGCTGTGAGGTGACCGCGCTAATCACTGTGCCACCATGCCGCCTATATCTATGTTAAAGTATGAAAGAAAAATAGGAAGAATAGATAGAGTTAAGATACTCACAAGTAAAAAGAGGAATCTGGGTTGGGTGCTCTCTTGGGTTTGTCTCTGTAGAGGGCTAATGAAAGGGTGAACAGAAGTGACAAGAGGAAAGGATGAAATAGGGAAAATATAGAGAAAAGGAAAAGTAAATGCTGGCTTTTAACCTCTGAGAACTGTCCTTGGTGGCTTTTTTTCTCCTCCTCGTTCCTGCAGTTCATTCATGAGAGGTCTTGACTGACTGTAGAGAGGGAAGCTGCTGTTCAGGGGAGCGAGGGTTCAGCTTTAGTGGCAGCTCATTTAAAGCCCTCCAACACAAATGACTGTCAGAATCAGACCGGAGAGAACGATGTATGTGGGCATATATATATATATATATATATATATATATATATATATATATATATATATATATATATATATATATATATATATATAACACTGCAGAGGAAGATGTCTGGATGCCAAGGTAGCACAGAGTTGTTGGAACTACAGTTTTCTCTTTTCTACATAATTGACAGCTGGGGTCAGTGCTGGGAGGGAAAACTAATTCTCATTTCAATCAAAAGATGGTTCACAGTGTACCCGGCCATTACATTTCCAAAATAGAATTGACCTTTCGGATTAAAACTGGTTATCCTTTCCAAGTCCCTGCATACAGATACACACTTTTCCAGTGACAGCGTGAACTCCCAAACATCTAAATAGTGGATCTTGGTGGGTTTCCATTGTAGTTTTGCACAAAATAGAGTTTTTTTGGGGGGGCGGGGTTTGGTCTGTTTCCATTGAGTGATGTTATGTGGTTAAAGCATTAACGTTTTCTCCTTCATGGTAGTCTCCCAGACCTGATAAGTGTTTGCACGGTGATTTCGATTGCTCGCCCCCCAATAACCATGGTAGTGTTTAATCGGAGGTGACAAGGGCACAACCGGCAGTGGCCACATATCAGGGATTTATGGGAGGTCATCGTCTACAATGATATTACAGAGGCCCCGTGGATCCAAAACTTCAGAATGAATGACCTGCCTAACATCTGATGAGTTATGCAGCAATAGGACCCCTCATGGTGCCTGCGTATCCTGCCCGACGGAGACGGTCCCACCCGAGAAGCGCATAGCCATCACTCTATGAAGCGGCTACCTTGACTTAACTGTAAAAAATGTGTTTCCATTTCAATTTGGCGAAACGTTGCTTTGTCGAATCGTCTGAAAAACAACCTCGTCAGCGTATACATTTTTTTTTTGCAATATTTGAGGGTCCCCCCCCCCCCAAATTAACGTGTTTCCACTACTCGTTTTTGAGTTTGCAATTTCAAATTGCACATTAAGCATGTTAATGGAAACCCATCTGTTGTTAGATTACCGTTCTGGTCATTGTTGTCCCCCACATTTCAAGGTGGCACGGTAGCCCAGTGGTTAGCGCTGTTGCCTCACAGCGAGAAGGTCCTGAGTTCGAACCCTGGGGATATCCAACCTTGGAGTACATCCCGCGTCGTCCTCTGTGTGGAGTTTGCATGTTCTCCCCGTGTCTGCGGTGGGGTTTCTCCGGGTGCTCCGGTTTCCTCCCACCATCAAAAAGACATGCATGTTAGGGTTAGTACTCCTGTCTTGTGCCCCTGGCCGCGGCATGGCAAGACGCACGGGAGTTGGTCCCCGGGTGCTGCACGGCGGCTGCCCACTGCTCCTATACAATAGGACGGGTTAAATGCAGAGGAAGAACTGCTCCACGGGATCAATAAAAGTAGTAAAAAAAAATTATTGGCATTATAAGAGAAAATTGACTACAGTCCAAATATGAGGCATCTGTTGGTTAATGAAAACGTGGCTATTTCCCTTTCCAGCAACTGCTGGCCAAGTTCATATGAGGTGACCAGAACCCTTAGACCTTCCAGTCTTGTCTAGCACAGAACACATCCCTCGAGTCCTCTCCGTGGCTTGATTGGCTGGCTTCCTCGTCTGCACTTGGACGTTCCAAGCGTAGTTGGGCTGTACATCACGGGCCGCTCAAATCCTGATTCTGTACTTCACCCAGCTGGGCGGGCAAATAATGTCGGCCAGGTTTTGTTGTGCCTAAGCGCAAACACACACACACACACACACACACACACAAGAGTTAATAAGGCTTCAGCATCTACACTGATTTTTTGAGAGAATCCTGAAGAGGTTTCTGTATGGCGGGACAAATATATATGAAGTATACTCGCCTGATGAAATTCTTGCAAAAGGAGCGTAATTTTCTGTTCGGAAACTAACGAAAACCCATGTGGAGCCTGCCAGAAGTAGACTATGAGAACCTGACTCACTGTCCTCTCCCCTCCTTGATCTGAAACCTTCTGTCCGGCTGACCACATCTAGCACACAGGTGCCCACATGCACGTTAAACACATGCGTGCATGCATGGCTGCACACACACACACACATACATGCATGCAAGCACACATGCAGACATGCACAAACCCACCACAAGCTGGAACAGTAAAAGCTGGTATGTTATTTATCTGGTTTGTTTCTGGCTCGGGGTCTCTGTGCCGCAGTCTGTCCGGTCGGTCCCCAGGCTTTTGCTGAATCCACTTGTCCCCTCTGTCACGACGCGGCTGTCTCTGATGAAATAAAGAAGGCGTCGCCGCCCACAGTTTTTGTCATGTTGCTTCTCAACGGGACTTCAATCACCTCTGCAGCGGCGCAGTATCCCTCGACGTACCTGCGGGCCATTCAATTCAATTTGCATGCAAATGCCGCTTCCACTTGAATCCCGAGGTACGTCATCTCCCCGTTGGCATGTCTGCTCACGTCGCATTGCCTCCCCCGCCCTTCTCTCGCATTGTGTCCGGTGCCCAATCTGGAGGCCGTGCTTCCTGCCGGGGATAAGCTATATCTCCGCTCATAGCAGACGCTGATGTGAGTACACTGAAGGGGCATTTACCGCATCTCTTCCCAGCCATGCCATTGGCGCTCATGCGCAGAGAAGGCGTCGTAATAACCCCCCCCCCTGCCTGTCATTACACCGGCAGCGATGTGCACAGCCCCGCTTGTTGGAGGTGTGTCGTGGCTTCTTATTTTAGGACAATTAGAATGGCCGTGATGTCTCTGCTACGTACAATGACCACGGGCGGTCAAAATGACGGCCGGGTTTTAAGATGAATGCCCAGTTGAGATATTAATGCGTAGTATGTCTGTTATGAACCTGACACCAAAATTACCATTTGAACATCTATAATAGGATTTTTCAAACAATTTAAAATGGCCGCTGTCCAGCGCCTAACAAGTAAATACCGCGGCGCCTCGGTGGTAGTCACGGTGCGTCTGTAACCAGACATGTTGGACATAATCACACATAAAATGTGGACTATTTCTCTGCACCGGAGGACGCTTGTGTGCGTCTCGGACAGCGCAACGAACTCGACGGAGGAAATGACGCCACCAGCACGCGTCACAAATAGTGACGTGACGCGCGCCATGACGCTCAAATTACGCGCCGTCGTTTTGACGGATCGTGGTCTTTTTCGGTTGGATCGTATAACTTTTTGTTCGTGCAACCGATCTAAAACTCATTTTGCTGTAATATGTGCAATTTTAGGAGCGTCCAGGGAGCGGCAGGTCCGTATCCCCCCCCACCACCCCGCTCCACCCACAAAGCTATTAAACTTTACTACGACTGCTACTACTTTCTTTCGGCTGCTCCCGTTACGGGTCGTCAGGGGTTTAAAGTTATTAAACACTGAAAACCCCAAACCGCCAAATTGACGGCCTCGGTCGTTCTAGAGGCGACGTGCACAATCCCGTTCGTCGCAGGTGTGCGGTGGGAGCGAGGGACGGCCTTCTTGTCCGGGATGTGGAGGACGAGCCGACGTGCTTTAAGCCAGTGTTTCTCAACCGGGGGTCCGCGGACCCCTAGTGGTCCGTGGTGTAATTGCAAGGGGTCCGTGAAAATAAAATATCTTTAAGAAAAAGATCCTATGACATTTATAGAAATAGGATTATTTTACTCTAATGTGACTGAGACCTTTATCGACCTAAACTATAAAGGGTAACAGGACTTTTTTCTCTAATTACATCTGTTTCACAAGTGTAATTTATTGTATTTTAATAAGAGATCTCGCTCCCGTTTGCATTGTTAAAAGTTACTGCATAACAATTCTGTTGTTACATATATCTGAAAGTTACTGAATACATATTCTGTTTTGTTACATATATCTGAAAGTTACTGAATACATATTCTGTTTTGTTACATATATCTGAAAGTTACTGCATAAGAATTCTGTTTTGTTAACTATATCTAAGTTACAACTGAAAGCTCTTATTTTTGCCCCAAAGAGTGAATAAATGCTATAATGCGATTTAAAATGCAGTTTCTACTGTTTCTATCAAATTGCAACCCCCCTCCCCCAAGATCAGGTGGAGGGGTCCTCAGGGTAGATCAAAAATACGCAGGGGGTCCAGGACCCCAAAAAGGTTGAGAACCGCTGCTTTAAGCAACGCCTGACGATGCGGCGGCGCAGCAGCGCTGCGCTCTTAAACCTGCGCTGCGAGCCGCACGACTTTTACGTGGCCTCTAATGGAACCCCGCGGTGACGCAGGCTGAGTTTGTTCAGAAGGTCAGCGCAGGTGGTTATGAAAACAATACGTCTCTATGTTCCCCACCTGTCACCCCCCCCACCTCCTCCTCCTCCTCTCATCTGAACTCTCGGTTTATGGATGTCACAGTTCAGAGGCGTGCGGCAGAGTGAAACTGTAATGGGCTCCTGCTTGAGGCTTGTTTTCTGTGAATGAGGGGATTGAAAAAAAGAAAGAAAGAAAGAAAAGTGAAAAATAGACCAAACCCTGCTGCCCCCCATTCACAACTCCATCCCCTGCTATCTTCCTTGCTCTCTCCCCCCCCCCCCCCTTCTTCCACATTCTCTTCTCTCCATCGCCATCCCGGGTTGACATGTGCCATGTTAATCGAGTGCTGGTTTACCAGGGCGAAATCGCATCCGCGATGTACGCCAGCCCGACATTTGATTAGTCCGGCGGGACGCTGTAATCTCTGACGCAGCTTAACTTTATTACAAGCTCTTACAGCGCGCCGCTATTGCAGACTGACCCCGAGGACACGGCGTGGGGGGGGGGGGGTGCGGGTGCGGTGGCGCAGCGCCGCTGGGCGGAAGATGACGTTTAAATATTCAACAGCCATTTTTGCACCGAACGATAAAGGAGGGCGGCGTGTGTGGCTCTTCGTCGGAATCGGCTGGGCGAGGAGATATACAGTATGCGTCCACACGCACACGCACACACACGCACACACACGCACCCTCACAGGTAGACACATATTTAGCTTTCAGGAGGATTTCTTTTCCGTTTAGTTTTGAATGTTTACAAGACTTTTTTTTAAAATCTATTTTAAACTGCTGCTGACTATCTCCAGGGCCGTCATAGCACGATAGAGTGTGGTGTCACTTGTGCAGCCACCCACACACCTGTTCACACGGACCCACGTGCACGTACCGACGCACGTGCACGTACAGACACTTGTGCACGCACAGACACACGTGCATTTACAGACACACGTGCACGCACAGATACACGTGCACGTACAGACAGACACTTGTGCACGCACAGACACACGTGCACGTACAGACAGACACTTGTGCACGTACAGACAGACACTTGTGCACGAACAGACACACGTGCACGCACAGACACACGTGCATTTACAGACACGTGCACGCACAGATACACGTGCACGTACAGACAGACACTTGTGCACGCACAGACACACGTGCACGTACAGACGCTTGTGCACGCACAGACACTTGTGCACGCACAGACACGTGCTCGTACAGACCCACGTGCACGCATACATACTCGGGAGAGGAGGAGGAGGGGCCACTAGAGTCCGCCAGGCTGAACGTCAGCAGCGGTCTGGCGCTGTTTCCAGATGATGCTGCGAGAAGTGTTGATACCTTTGGATGTTAACCGTATTTGTTCTGAGGCGAGGTCTCTGCTTTAGTCTAAACGCTGTTAGAATTGGGATATGTCCGGGTGGCGTGGCGGTCAATTCCGTTGCCTGCCAACGCGGGGATCGCCGGTTCGAATCTCCGTGTTACCTCCGGCTTGGTCGGGCGTCCCTACAGACACAATTGGCCGTGTCTACAGGGTAGAGGCTAGTTCCCATCGATGCAGAGAACGGAAATGGAGTAGAGAACGATCAACTGAGCATGCGCGAAATGCCTCTACCACGCCTCCACACGCCCCGCGTAGCATCCAGGCGCTAGGATTCTAGGAAGACCCGCCCCTACTCTGCGTCTGATTAGCTAACTTTAACCCTAACCCTAACCCTAAACTACCCAAACAACGGAGGCAACGAGTACTTGCGCATGCTCAGTTGACCGTTCTCTGCATCGATGGGAACTAGTGTCTACAGGTGGGAAGCCGGATGTGGGTATGTGTCCTGGTCGCTGCACTGCACTAGCGCCTCCTCTGGTCGGTCGGGGCGCCTGTTCGTGTTTTTAAGAAAGTGTCCAGGGGCCTCGTGTATCAGGGCAAATTTGTTCATACACACCCATGGGATTTTTTAGCCCTTAAGATTGTCTGACAGTCAGCAGCAAAGCATGATGGTTATTTGTAATTCCTCCAAACGTCTATCGTCTACCTCCTGCAACGAGCAATCCCCCAGGCCCGCAAAGACATCAGCGGTGGCCAATCGGTGTCTAAACTCAGGGGTTACCCAGGTTCTGCACCGGTCTCTGAGACAGACTTCGGGGCTAAACAGTCCCAACGGTGGACACATGAGGCCCCCTGGTCTGCTGCCATTCTGGATGAGTAAAAGCAGAACAGCTTCGTCGTGTTTGCCACCTCGAGGACTTGTCTGTACCGGGAAGGTTATCTGGTGAACATGGCAAAGATTCTGGTGTGCACGAGAAACTTGGGGGGGGGGATATAATTCTGCTCCTGTCCTTTCAGGGGCTCCGTGGGAACGAGGTCATGCATGGCAAAAATCTACCAGCCACTTTAAATACACTCGTGTAGATGAACTAGGCGGCTCAATACATTTATTTATTTATTCATGTATTTATTTATTCATTGTCCTGGCTGTTTTCTTTATCCAGACACTTGTCACCGTCATCTTCATCAGTATTGTCCAGACTTAAGCGCTCAGCTCACCTTTGCAGCTTATGGGTAAAGCTTTGTATCAACAAAAGGGGTAGAATAGATTCAACGACGACAAGAAACCGACAGGAAGGGTGTGACCGCGAATGATTGACAGATGACGAGGCCTCCCCGTCACAGAGCGCTCTCCTGATTGGTTGAGGACAAATTGATAGAACAAAGAAAGATAAGGGGAGGAAAATAATAACAATAATGATGAAGTGTACGGGACATTGATATTCTTCACACTGCCGTTGTCCATCTTCCTTCTCACCTCCCTCCTCTTCTTCAGTGTATCGTTCTGTCTCGTCCCCCCTGTTATGACCAGTCAATGTCATCCGAATACAGCTCAGACCGACAATGCACGGCGCTCTTGAATATTCTAGAATGCCTGACATGCAGGGCACGTCCGATCATAGGGAAGCACCGGGATTATAGTAAAGACACGATGCCGTGAAATGTACTGCGTTATGGTTCGGTCACACAAAATTGTGTATTTTCTAAATCTCTCCCTCTCACTTCCCTCATTTCTGGGCATGCCACCGCCAATAAGATGTATTCTCTTTGATGTGTACCGGATCTTCCAGTTCCCAAGAGGTCTGCAGCATACCCAGTGTGGGTGTGTGTGTGTGTGTGTGTGTGTGTGTGTGTGTGTGTGTGTGTGTGTGTCAATGCATATGCAAAATTTGATGTGAGAGGAGTCCTACATAGTAATTCATGTGTGTGTGTGTGTGTGTGATTGTGCACACGCTGCAGCATTGATGCTAAAGTTCGGGGCAGCTCTGGAAGTGACAGATGATCATTAGATTCGCCTGTGGGGGTGTAGGCAACATTGACACTCACAAACACACACACACATCTGTGTACAGGCAGCAACCTGACACACTTGGTCGTATGCAGAGTGTGTGTTGCCTGCTGGCACACAGGAGCAGCGGTGCCCCCGCACATCCTCTTTTACCGAGTGCTGAGTCCAGTTGACATGCAAAGCCTGGACAGCAGTGAGTTGGACTGGGTGAGAATGAATAAAGATCCCTCTTGTGTTTCCCACCACGTCTCCAGGTGAGCTGGAGGTGACGGGACAGCAACAGGAAACGAGGAAGGGGACGGAAACGTAGAGGAGAGGAGGTGGGGGAAATTGAGGGTAGATGGAGGATGAGTCAAAAAGAGAAAAATGGGGCGTCCGGGTGGCGTGGCGGTCTATTCCGTTGCCTACCAACACGGGGATCGCCGGTTCGAATCCCGGCGTTACCTCCGGCTTGGTGGGGCGTCCCTACAGACACAATTGGCCGTGTCTGCAGGTGGGAAGCCGGATGTGGGTATGTGTCCTGATCGCGGCACTAGCGCCTCCTCTGGTCGGTTGGGGTGCTTGTTCGGGGGGGGGAACTGGGGGGAATAGCGTGATCCTCCCATGCGCTACGTCCCCCTGGGGAAACTCCTCACTGTCAGGTGAAAAGAAGCGGCTGGCGACTCCACATGTATCGGAGGAGGCACGTGGTAGTCTGCAGCCCTCCCCGGATCAGCAGAGGGGGCGGAGAAGCGACCGGGACGGCTCGGAACTGGCCGGATACAATTGGGGAGAAAAAGGAGGAAAAATATCCACAAAAAAAACAAAAATTTAAATTTCCTTCTAGTGGGCAAAGCCTGTTCCTAAACAAAAGGTCTATAGGTCTAAGGTCTATCTTTTCATGTCTTGAATGGAGCTCCCTTTCTATTATGCTGGTTTAGCCTTTAGCGCTCTCTCTCGCTCTCTCTCGCTCTCTCTCGCTCTCTCTCGCTCTCTCTCTCTCTCTCTCTCTCGCTCGCTCTCTCTCTCTCTCGCTCGCTCTCTCTCTCTCTCTCTCGCTCTCTCTCTCTCTCTCTCTCTCTCTCTCTCTCGCTCTCTCTCTCTCTCGCTCTGTGCCACTCCGTCTTTTCTTTACATCTGCTCTCTGCGACCCTCTCTTAGGCCATCTGTAGTCATTCCACACAGTTTATCTCTCCATCTCGCTTCATTTCGGTGCAGCTTTTCCAGATGCTCCCTGTGGATGGCCCGTCTCGTTCTGCACGGTGTGCTGTGGTAAATCCAGCTCTATCTCCTTAGTTATTGTTTGTGTGCTCTCCTTTTTTTTCGTCTCTTCTAATCCGAATTTCTCAGGCGTCTCCACAGTCGTGGCTCGACGTTGTAATGCGATATTAAAGGTTTTTAAATTCCTCTCAGAATTGGCCGGTTGCGGTGCTCAACTTGGCTGTGATGATGAGATGATGTAATAAGTGATTCAATAACAGCGGCGTAATGGTTGGTCCTCTTATTTACAGGTTATTGCAGTGTCGAGTGGAGGGAAAAAAAAAGACTGCCCCTCTCTGAATTTAATAAGCTTGACAAATATGTTCTTGCTTCACGGTTTACATTCTCACTGCCCATAGAAATGTACTGTTTTCCTTTCTTATTTTACCCGCTAAATTGCCCTGTCAAAGAGAGTATCGTCTGGTTAGTGACCTGCCTATGTGTCGTGTGGATGAACTCATCAATTTGTTATGATAATAAGGTTTCCAGTAGGACAATGCGTTGTGTCTCACATATATTATCATCCACGCAGACGGTGAACTATGCAAACAACAAGCTTTTTTTTTCTATTTTCAGCTCCAAGCCTGGGATATCTAAAGACGGGAAAGAAATCATAATCTGACCTTCACATGCAATCCTTCACAAGGGAAGCATTAATAACAGGGACACCCTGTCAGGTGTACGACATGCCCGTGTGCTTAATGGCTTGTGGATGATTTGCAGTGTGGCAAAAACCCACCAATGAACATCTAAATCCCACAGCCTTCCATCAATTTCATATGATGGGTGCTATAAATACAACAATTATACGTAGCGTGAGCACAAACAGTAAATATACACGTTTTTTATTATGCACCATATGATATAGAACATTTCTGTAGTACAAGTCCACAGACATAATAAAAACTAAAATGGGAAAAGTAATAGAGCGCCTCAGATAAAATCAGTGGAGTAGTATGCATTAAAAAAGAGCACCCTAGTCTTAGTCTGCAACGTAATGGCTTCCTTTCATCATATTACTTTGTCTAAGGAACAACAAATCAGACTGGGGTGTCGCTGCGTTGCCTGCATCTTCCCTACTATATCCATCTCCTGGAGTCTTTTCAGCCTGTTGTATAAATAGTAACGTTAGAAGCTTTCTGAAATGAGTCCAGCCTGGCCTGTTCTTCTCACTATGACGCCTCATCCATTATGTAGAACCCTAAGGTCTGTGTGGGGCCTCGTGAACACAGTGTTGGCCCGACACATGCCAAACTATTCCTTTATGAACATATAGTAGCACAGTGCCACGCCGAGGTTTGTTTGTGATGAACAGCCACATGCTACATCACTGTTTTCTTCCTGGGACAAACAGCCACATACTACGTCACTTTTATTTTCCTGTGATGAACAGCCACATACTACATCACTGTTATCTTCCTGGGATGAACAGCCACATACTGCATCACTGTTATCTTCCTGTGATGAACAGCTACATACTACATCACTGTTATCTTCCTGTGATGAACAGCTGCATACTACATTACTGTTCTCTTCCTGTGATGAACAGTCACATACTGCATCACTGTTATCTTCCTGTGATGAACAGCTGCATACTACATCACTGTTATCTTCCTGTGATGAACAGTCACGTACTGCATCACTGTTATCGTCCTGTGATGAAGAGCCCCATACTACATCACTGTTATCTTCCTGTGATGAACAGTCACATACTGCATCACTGTTATCTTCCTGTGATGAACAGCTGCATACTACATCACTGTTATCTTCCTGTGATGAACAGTCACATACTGCATCACTGTTATCTTCCTGTGATGAACAGCTGCATACTACATCACTGTTATCTTCCTGTGATGAACAGTCACGTACTGCATCACTGTTATCTTCCTGTGATGAACAACCACATACTACATCACTGTTATCGTCCTGTGATGAAAAGCTGCATTCTACATCACTGTTATCGTCCTGTGATGAACAGCTAAATACTATATCACTGTTATCTTCCTGTGATGAACAGCTAAATACTACATCACTGTTATCGTCCTGTGATGAACAGCTAAATACTATATCACTGTTATCTGCCTGTGATGAACAGCTAAATACTACATCACTGTTATCGTCCTGTAATCCTGCTTAATTGGGCAAAGACACTTCTCAAATAACATTTTGAACACTGAAGTTGTTTGTTGAAATGTGTGTTTTGAAGTTGTTTTATAGCAAGGAAGCAACAAAACAAGACAAAACAAATGACAAACGACAACACAAAATGCCATTACATTTTGTGCATTGTGTTCTCACGTTAGGGCGGCACAGTGGTTAGCGCAATCGCCTCGCAGCAAGAAGTTCCTGAGCAAGAGGGCCCTGGGTTCGAGCCCCGGGGTCGTCCAACCTTGGGGGTCGTCCCGGGTCGTCCTCTGTGTGGAGTTTGCATGTTCTCCCCGTGTCTGTGTGGGTTTCCTCCGGGTGCTCTGGTTTCCTCCCACAGTCCAAAGACATGTAGGTCAGGTGAATCGGCCAGCCTAAATTGTCCCTAGGTGTGAAAGTCAGACCTGTGATGGCCTGGCAGTCTGTCCAGGGTGTCTCCCCACCTGCCGCCTAGTGACTGCTGGGATAGGCTCCAGAATCCCCACGACCTTGAGCAAGATAAGCGGCTTGGATAATGGATGGATGGATGTTCTCTCATTACACAGGGTCAGATTTCCAGCAACTGCAAAGTTTGTACAGTACACCTCAAAAAAAAAAAAAGAAAAACAAACAAAACTCAGGTCGTTTTTATTTGAAACATTTCCTTTAACGTCCTGTTAGTCCTTGCTACGAGTGGAACACTTAGTTGAGTTTAACAATCAGTACTTCGAGTTGAATTCCCATTAAAATCGAAGTGCCTCAGGTTACTGCATGCCTTAGCATTAAAGTCAAAGGCGCTGCTGCTGTATCAGAGAGGAAGAGAACAGAAACATTTCTTTTCAGTATCAGCCTCTTCATTTGTGCATTTCGAGACCTTCACAATGGTGGAACTTCAATTTCAGTTAAGTTAAAGTGGAAGCAACATTGCCATTTAAACATTGAGCTGTAACATGGGAATCCAGCATGGCTCAATTGATACTCCCTGATAAACCTCTGAAACGATCAAATAGACCAGTTTTTTTTTGTTTTTTGGAATGGCAGAATTTGATTGATTATCATGTCTGAAGACAGCCTCTTATTTTACTACTTTATTACTTTTACTCCTTTTTGTTTTTATTAATCCCTATTAACCCATCCTAGCTGTGTAGCTAGGAGCAGTGATCAGCCGCCGTGCAGCACCCGGGGACCGACTTCAGTTCGTCTTGCCATGCCTCGGTCAGGGGTACAGACGGGAGTACTGACCCTAACATGCATGTCTGATGGTGGGGAAGGAACCCGGAGCGCCCGGAGAAAACCCACCGCAGACACGAGGGAAACATGCAAACTCCACACAGAGGGCGACCTGGGATGACTCGCCGAGGTTGGACAACCCGGGATTCGAACCCAGGACCTTCTTGCTGTGAGGTGACAGCGCTAGGCCACCTTGCCGCTAAAAAAACCCCACCCACAGTGCTAATCTAAGCTAATGCTAGGTCATGAAGGGTGTTGTTATTTTCCCAAGCTGGCATGGCCGGTGAGTACATGAGTAGCCGTGCCGAGTGTTAGAGTTCTTGAGTCTTTTCTGATCCACGTTCCGAGGCCCACGTTTATCACCTTGATTGGGAACACAAATCAGTTGTCCCCGGCCTTCCTCTCTTTTGGTACAGTCCATAACCTGCTGTGGTTATCACATAGACAGGCTGATAGAATTTGTTCAAGTACGTGTAAAGCAAACCAGCTACATAGTGTGCATAGTGTACTCACCTTTAGAATCACAGAATCGTGTAAATAAGTCGACAGCAAAGTCACAAAACATGACGTGGAACGAGGCTAATGTCTGGCGTGATGCAGAAGTGGTCGGATAGGAGCCTCGGCCGGTCTTTTCTCGCTGATGCCGACGGATCATGAGCCGTTATTCATCAGTCGGTCCCTGCCCGAGGCACCGGGAATTGTCCCACGGTGTCCCACGGATGAACCCCCCGTGATGCTGCGCTACAACGCAGAGCTTATGTGCTTGTTGACAGCTATTATCCCAGACGGGGGAGGCATGATTGCATTCTTATTGTAGTGCTTTTTGTGTTTGGTGCCACATAGAAAAAAAAAAAAAAAAATAACCCAACAAAAAGAAAGCTTAGGTCCTGGCTCCAGTCAGTAGGCAGCCTATCTCTCTTTCTGTTTTCCTCACTTCGCCCAGGGATAGTGTAGGCCGCTCCCAGACAATCATGCTAAACGAGGTTTAGGATGCACAGGGAAAACAAAAAAAGAAGAAGTGATTACTACTTTATTTTCCGCCCCTCTCAAATTTGAATTTGCATTTGCTAGGATTTCGCTGAATATTGAATGAAGATGATACGTGGGAAACAGTGGTGAGGTCTAACGCTCGAATTCTCTCTCTCGCTCTCGCTCAGAGAGGAAAGGGGGCGACTGTAAAACTAATGAGAGACTCTCTCACTAATCTAACTTCGTTTAGTAAGGGAAACCATCCGTTTTCCCCTCCCGTCTGTTGTCTCGAGCTCTCTCTCTCGTTATCCCTCTCGGTCAGTTGGTAAAACAGACACACGGTT
>JAJHIY020001733.1:32500-92500 GCA_022114975.2 Lampris megalopsis
AATGGCGGATTTGGCAAGTTGGAAAACACGGACGGTTTTCTGCCGAGGAAATGGATCTGCTCATGTGCGGAGTGGAAGTCGATCGTGCCTTCCCAGTCTCCACCGGGGTTTCATTCTTTCCTCCTGCTGCTGCAATTTCTCCCAATCTGAGGAGCCAAATCCTGGCAGGTCATGACATTAATGTAGTTAGAATTGTGCTGTGGTCCGACTAAGTAACGGATGTATTGTGGGTTGTGGACATGTGTCAGTGATGCTGAAGGGTAGCGACTCCCAGCTTCCCAAATCTCCAACTCTGGCTGAACTCTAACTCTGGTTTTTGGTGTATTCAGACATGTTATGCGTGAAATTTATCCATCCCTTGGAGCTGAGCCGGACACCTATCTAGCTATCATTTCTGGCCATGACCTATGGTGGAACACTACTTTACGAATACCATAAGTCGTTTTCTGCCTAAGCTGCCACGTTCGTCCAGAGATTCAACCGGAGACCGGACTGTTCAGTCAGTAGCTGACCTGGTTCTCATAAGTAGGCATTTCACGGGGCATCGAGCTCTCTCCTGCTCAATCTTTGGCTCCTTCTCTCACTTCTCTAACCCGTGCCCAAAATCTGTGGCTGTAGGCCAACCATCCGATCCTTTCCCAAGCACCCTGCCCGGAGAGACCAAGGTGACGCCGCTTATGACTCCTATGTGCTCTCATTTTAATGAACATTTTTGCAAGTACTATAATTGTAAATACATTCACGCCTGCAGCTACTGTGGAGAAAATAAAGCAGTCGGCCCGGGTCAACGTCTCTGAGCTAGGGAAGGCTCTGAAAAAGCATCCTAACCGCTGTTTTGTCAATTAATTGTTTACAGGACTGGTTCATAGCTGGCTTGACTTGGTTACCAAAAGTGTCATTTGTGTGCAGTAATTTACAATCTGCTTTGAAGGAGCCTGGCATAGTTGATGCATTACTGAAAAACAATGGTAAGTAAGGATTCATGATTGGTCCTTTTGATAAACCACCCTTTGCAGCAACTCCTATTAACCCTGTAGATGTACTACTACTGCTACCTTCAGCTGCTGCCGTTAGGGGGCGCCACAGCGGGTCATCCGTTTCCATCTCTTCCTGTCCTCTGCGTCTACCTCTGTCACACCAGCCACCTGCATATCCTCCCTCACCACATCCATAAACCTCCTCTTTGACCTTCCTCTTCTCCTCCTCCCTGGCAGCTCCATATTTAGCATCCTTCTCCAAATATCCTGAGAAAAATCACCTAATTATTGATTTATCTGCTCCTCATAATGACAGAACTCAAAGCATCATTCCTTTGGCACCCTTCTCCCTGTTTTATGCTTCTGTTGATGATCCCGTGAGTTTATTAAGAAAGCAGGCAGGGAGTGTGGCTAGCCAAGGTAAATATCACAGACGCTTTCAAAGTGATGGCTTTTACACACTTGGCAATGGCATCTACTATTTGGTGTTAAATGGAGAGGTAAAATGTATTTCTCACTTAGGCTCACCTTCGGTTGTCGCAGCAGCCCAAAAGTATTCGATACTCTGTCGGAGGTGCTTCGCTGGACTCTTTTAAACAACTGTAAGCTGCCTTTTGTGCGTCATCTTTTAGATGATTTTCTGCTGCTATTGGACTGCAAATTCAAATCCTGATCGATGCATCTCCGCTCTCAAATATACTTTTGCAAACTGGGTATTCTTTATCTGAAGGGAAAACATCAGGTCCGCTTTAAGCTTACGAATTGTCAGGCATCACCTTAGATAGCAACCTGATGCAAGCCCCCCTACTTCTGGAAAAATTAAATTGCATCAGAGAGCTCACGAGACAAGCGCAGGAGGCAGTGGCAGTTTCGAAGAGAGAATTACTTGCTTTGCTTGGATGTCTTAATTTTGCAAATGCACGTTATTGCCTCCTCCTTTATATCGCTCCTATGTATCCAGGCTTCTCAACCCTCTCCAAATCTGTAGAGAAACTCCGTGATATGGTGAGCTTGGATGCAGGCTGCAGATCTAAGCTCCGGTTCTGGTCTCAGGTGGAATGTCATCTCATTCTTTTATGAGAACCTAGAACCTTCATTATCTATTGAGTTGTGTATATATATATATATATATATATATATATATATATATATATATATATATATATATATATATATATATATATATATATATATATATACACACACACACACACACACATATATATACGGATGCAGCCCCTTCTGCCGGTTTTGTTTTAGTTTTAGTTTTTTGGCTTTTTTTTTGGATATTCAGTGGTTCAGATCAGTCATCCTTGCCAGCTTCTTCTATTGCACTAATGGGAATGTACCCAATAGTTATAGCTTGTCTTCTGTGGGATAGACATTGGTCAAGGAAACAAATCCGTTTATTTATTTATTTGTTTATTTATTGTGACAGAGGAAACTGTCAAAATTATTAACAAAGGGTGCTCCTCAGCTCCATTTATTAATAGATTTTTAAGGCGTCTTACACGGCTATCGGTATCGGGTGACTTCATTATTCGAACAGCTCATATTCCAGGCTTGGATAATACATATAATTGCTGATTCTTTGTCCCAGAGTTTGTTTGTTTTTTTTAGGACCCCCCCTTTTTTTAAAAATTTTTTTTATCCCCAATTGCATCCAGCCACTCTTCTGAGCCGTGCCGGTTGTTGCTCCACCCCCTCTGCCGATCCGGGGAGGGCTGCAGACTACCACATGCCTCCTCCCATACATGTGGCATCGCCGGCCGCTTCTTTTCACCTGACAGTAGCACATGGGAGACTCATGCTATTCCCCCAGTTCCCCTCCCCCTGAACAGGTGCCCTGACCGACCAGAGGAGGCGCTAGTGCAGCAACCAGGACACATACCCACATCCGGCTTCCTACCTGCAGACACAGCCAATTGTTACTGTAGGGACGCCCAAGCAAGCCATAGGTAACACAAGGAGTCAAACCGGCAATCCCCGTGTTGGTAGGCAAAGGGGTAGACCATTACGCTCCCCGGACACCCTCTTTGTCCCAGTTTGAATTGGAGAGATTTTGCCAACTGTGCCCAGCGGCAGCGCCATCCAGCCTGGCCTGCCCCCCGTTCATTCAAACCGTGCTAGATTAAACACAATCCTGTGAACCTAGTATATGCTCTCTGCTGCTCGCTATAAGCCATCTGGCCTAGCTAAGTCCACATTAAAAATGTATGATTCTGCATGGTCTTACTTCCCCCTCTTTTTGTGAAACCTTCTCTTTAGCTATTTTGCCAGTCAGTATTTCCGTCATACTTTATAGTTCACTGTTCTGAATCCCACAGAATGCAGCCATCCTCTATAAAGGGACTTGTCACAAGTACACAGTTCCATCTGCACTGTTTGGATCCATCCACCATCAACCTACTCAAAAACCTATTTATTCATCTCCGACTAGATGGCCTTCAGAGAGAGAAACCACAAGGCAATGATATACGTCTCCCTTTCACTCCCCCACTCGTACAAAAAAATGATCATATATTTAAGGGATGTGTGCGTTGGTCCTTATACAGACTTACTATTAGAGGCAGTCTTCCTCACAATTTTTTATGGATTTCTCAGAGGTAGCAAGTTCACCACATGCACAGATTTTGATCCTTCGCACATTAACCCTCACCGCTTCTGTGTATTCTTAAAACACTCAAAAACTGATAGGGATAGGGGAGAAATGTTAATTCTAATTTTTGAGTTTAATTCTGCTTCGTGTCCTCCGTCTTCTGTGACTCGCTATCTGAAAAGCCGACCTCAAGCCGGTCAACAAGAGCCTCTCTTTTGCCACCGAGGAGGGAATGCCCATGTGCCGTGCTTGGTTTGCCTCTCTCCTTTGCCTCCTCTGCCAATCCTGTGGCTTTCAGTCAGAGCGTTACACTGCTCATTCTCTCCACATAGGAGCAGCAACGACTGCATTATCCACCGTTCCTCTTTCAGTGCTCAAGGCTATGGGCTGGTGGTCATCGTCTGCTTATGAACGTTACCTCCGGCCTGAGGCTCTAGCCATCCTCGATGATCAAAAAGTTATGAGTGCCCTGTGATCTGCTGGTTCATATAATACATGTTATGGCTTAGCTGCTTGGGCTCTCTTTATCATCTCACTAGCTATGTTACCACAACTAGCTAATCTGTGTATATTCAATTGGCCTCACTGCATGTCATTTTAGCCTAATTGGCTTTTTACTTGAGTTGCTCAGCTAGTTCTTCCTGTTCGCACTTCCATGTAAGCGCATGGAAGGCCAGGGAGGTCCCGAAACGGAGCCATACCATGCAAACTACTACAAATGGCAATAACATTTTCTTTGACTAAAGTGGTCCTGACTAAAATTGAGCGTAGTGTTAGTTCCGGCAGGCCAAGAAGTCAGACTCAGCCCACAATATCAGCTCCATCAGCTGATGGCTCAGCTGATTCCCTTCTATGCATCCAATTGGAAAATCTCATACAGGGCCCCTTATTTAAGCTGCTTTAGCCTGCCCACTCTTCCCACTTCCTTTGCAAGCCATTTTGCAACCCACCTCTACCCCAGCCCCTCCTTTTCATGCTATGTCTGACTTAGTCAGTGTCATTACTGCTTTGTACCCTACGGGAGGTCTTTGGCTGCTGCTCTGCCTTGCCATAGGATTTCCATGTATGCCCATGGAAGAGCAGGGAGGTGTGCTCTCCCTGCCATAGGATTTCCATGTATAAGCGTGGAAGGGCAAGGGAGGTCCAGAACAACTATTGCAGATGGCAGTAAAAGTTTTCTTTGACTAACGTGGTCCTGGCTGAAATAACATTCATCCTTACCATATGTACCCCATTGACACAGTCTGATTTAATTTCAACCTCCAATACTAAATAAGTGCCCTTCCCAAGTCTTATTGAATGCAGCTTCTTTTGAGGACCTATACGTAATTCTAATCGAAACAGCTCTAAAATGTCCACCCTTATTGAATGCAAGCCATTTAGAAGATGCCAAGTGACACCAGCTCCAGGCTGGGGCTTATCACAGAGGATTAGCACTTATTAAAGCTGAGCGTTGACCATAATGCACCACAGGTGGCTCACCGAACAACCTGCTGGCACTTGGCTCAGTAGTTAAAGTGGATAGAAGGCCAATTAACACAACATTCGCAGCAGAGCCAATGTTCCACCGTGGATGGACTGCGGATTTTTTTGGGGGTTCTTTAGGAGTGGAACTTGTCAATCCAAGTGAATGTTATTTGCACAGCCCAACATCACAATGCCGTTGAACGCCAATCGGAGCTCGTGTTTTCTGAGAAACTCTTGTAGTGCCGCTATGCCTGTGTCATACTTAGTGTGAGGCAAAGTATTTAAGCTAGCAGAGAAACATTGGTTTAATTTGGAGAGACAGTCATAGCCACAGGAGAAGTAGCTCTTTTTTTAATTTTCTACCCGTATTTTGACAACAGCATACTCTTACCCCTGAGGAAATTGTTTGGACATGTTTTAGGCAAGACACTTTTGTAAGGGTATTGCTGAATACAGTACCATAATGCAATCTGGATGCTGGGCAGGAGGACTTAACCAATCTTACCAATCTTGTGACCAAAATCATTTCGTTTGCTCCAATGAAGGTAGGGGGGCTAAAAGCTAACCAGCTTGCTATACAACTGCTAATGCTAAATATTAACAAAACAACATAATGGAGGATTGTAGATACCATCTGCTCTGGTTTCCTGCTACACGGCAAACCACGCAGCCTCTGTTTTAAAGGGTATTTTGTAATCTTCCAAATAGAAATAAAAAAATCCTGAGGATGGATTCCTCCATGTTTGCGTTTTAGCATCGGGGTTACTATGATGCTGACCACCTCATGCCGGTTAAGCGTGTGTATGCCATGTGAATTTGCCGGTCAAAGGTCACCACGCTGTCAACACTGCTACGGAGTGAAGGCACAATAATTCCACAGAGACGGATGCGGAGCCTTCTTCCTGCTCTTCGAGTGTGTTTGAGTTGATGTCTGGGACGTGAGAGTGTAATGTGACTACCCCTTTAAGCAACAAGCAGGTGAAGGACAGACTAAACAGAAACAAGCCGAGCGGTGGGCATCCATCCATCCATTATCCAAACCGCTTATCCTTACTCAGGGTCGTGGGGATGCTGGAGCCTATCCCAGCAGTCATTGGGCGACAGGTGGGGAGACACGCTGGACAGGCCGCCAGGCCATCACAGGGCTGACACACATACACACACACACACACACACATATGCATACCTAGGGACAATTTAGTACAGCTGATTCACCTGACCTATATGTCTTTGGACTGTGGGAGGAAACCGGAGCACTTGGATGAAACCCACACAGACACGGGGAGAACATGCAAACTCCACACAGAGGACGACCCGGGACGACCCCCAAGGTTGGACAACCCCAGGGCTCGAACCCAGGACCATTTTGCTGTGAGGTGACCACGCTAACCACTGCGCCACCCCCCCCTTTTTTTTTGCTCTAATATAACCACTCAGTCAACCTCTTGGAGGTAATGGTGATGGATGCCCCACCATGTTTTCCACTCTGTCAACTGGAATAAGTTGGCTAGTGTGGTTGTAAGAAATGAAAATGATAAGATGAATGTAGAAATGAATAACAAAATAAGTAAAGTATATAACGAATTAATTATTTAGTACCGAAATACTTTCTGAGAAACAGACATGCACATATTAACCAGTCATCTGCAGCCCAAAGTCTGGCGGAGAACAGAGCCTAGGGGAAATGGCCCGAATTCACCTCTTTAACTCCAGCCACGGTCTCCACTTGAGCCGAGCTGGAGAATCCCTGCACCGTGGGGGTGTGTGTCACCGATAACTCAGTGGTCAACACTTGGCAAGGTCTGTTTATGTAAAGTCAGACAATTTTTTTTTTCCTGGGTAAGGAGCCACTTAGCTTGAATTAATTAACATTTTGTCAAATGAATACCAATGAAAAGCACACACACCTCTGACCCAAAGTACAAGCCAAATAGCCTCTTAGGAAGACAGCGCATGTTATTCAAGGCATATTGATTTTTGTACGGAGCGTTTCGTTTGCCTTGAGCTGAATAGGAATAATTTGTTTGATTGAGGGGCGGCACGGTGGCACAGTGGTTAGCGCACCTCACAGCAAGAAGGTCCTGGGTTTGAGCCCCGGGGTAGTCCAGCCTGGGGGGGAGGGGGGCCTGGTCTTCCTCTGTGTGGAGTTTGCATGTTCTCCCCGTGTCTGTGTAGGTTTCCTCCGGGTGCTCCGGTTTCCTCCCACAGTCCAAGGACATGTAGGTCAGGTGGATCAGCTGTACTAAATTGTCCCTAGGTGTGTGTGTGTGTGTGTGTGTGTGTGTGTGTGTGTTGGCCCTGAGATGGTCTGGCAGTCTGTCCAGGGTGTCTCCCCGCCTGCCGTCCAATGACTGCTGGGATAGGCTCCAGCATCCCCGCGACCCGAATCAGGATAAGTGGCTTTGAAAATGGATGGATGGAATTAAAATTGTCCAACAGTGTCAGAAAATCTTTCAATTCATCAACATTACCCCTGGTAAATACAGAAAGTCTCATCAATATAGTGGTACCATTTCAATATGTCATCCAAGTGGCTGTTCTTGTCTGGATTGGAGACAAAAGCCTTGTCAAAGTAACCCAGGTGTAGATTCACATAATCAGGGGTACACGTCGAAGCCATGCTCGTGCCAGATGTCTGACGATAACAGTCATTATCAAAACAATTTTAATTATATTTCATATTAAAACCTGCCAAATCACAGAGGAATGAACTCATTGTGGGGATTAACTGTGTTGTCTCCAGACCACCGTCATGTGGTGTATTGATTTGCAGGCTAGCCACATCAGGATTAATAAAATAGCATCATCGTTATGATTAGAAATCTTATTTATTTATTTATTTACATTAAGTCTGCTGAATCTTTCATATAAGAAAGTAAGGATAAGACAGTAATTATAATTATATAAATTATATAAATGTTATATTATATTTCTATTATTATTAATATAAATATGTTATATATAAATATATACATACATAAATAGATGCATATATATATTTATATAATATAAATTATATAAAATTTAATTGTATAAATTATGATATTATTATATTGCTATTATGATATTTTTCCATTAGGTTATTCACTAATGACTTATGTATTAGGAAGGGTGCAGAGTATAGGTTGAGTGGGATGTTGGCTGTATAAGTAGTCAAATTCAGGTTTAGAGAGCCAACCCTTATGGTTAGCCTCTTCCACTTAGGAAAACGCAGTTTTCTCATCAGATAGCGGGGAGAGGATTTCAGCTTGATCGCGGAGAAGCGACTCTCTTCGTCTGGATGCACCGTTTATCGAGAGAAACGTGTTCAGATGCACCGATTCACTTCTCTGTGACGTCCTCACGGGGGGATTATTGAGCATGCATCAAGACATTTCAGTGTGATATTCGTCTGCGTCTTGGGGACCCAGATGGCCCCTTCCCTTGTCAGCAGGTTTGATTATCACATCTTTAAAATTTATTAGCTCTGTCAACGCTATTCTTTCTTTGCCAGATACGTTCTGGGAGACACGAGGGGGTTATGTAGTGATGTTCATTATTCCATGTTCTACTATGTGACAAAGGTATTGATTGAACCGTTAGACACATTGGGGCAAAAACGGCTCTTCGGCCTAGAGGGGGGAGAAGGAGTTGAAATTAAGGTCTTGTTGTTATGGGAAAACAAAGTATTTCCGCTTTATCTGTCGAAAACACTTAGATAAATCTACTTTTAATGCCTCTTCTCAGGACAAATGACAGGCCCTTAGACAAAAGGTTCATCTGGTCGTTAGTCAGTCCTGTAGACGACATATTGATTACCGTTTCCTGGACAGGAAACCAAGGATGCACAGCCTGTTCTGGTGTGATTGCCTCCCCGCCTGCATCCCCACCTGCATCCCCGCCTGCATCCCCGTCTGCATCCCCGCCTGCATCCCCGCCTGCATCCCCGCCTGCATCCCCACCTGCATCCCCACCTGCATTCCCGTCTGCATCCCCGCCTGCATCCCCGCCTGCATCCCCGTCTGCATCCCCGTCTGCATCCCCACCTGCATCCCCACCTGCATCCCCACCTGCATCCCCACCTGCATCCCTGTCTGCATCCCCACCTGCATCCCCGTCTGCATCCCCACCTGCATCCCCGCCTGCATCCCCACCTGCATCCCCGCCTGCATCCCCACCTGCATCCCCGCCTGCATCCCCGCCTGCATCCCCGCCTGCATCCCCACCTGCATCCCTGTCTGCATCCCCACCTGCATCCCTGTCTGCATCCCCACCTGCATCCCCGTCTGCATCCCCACCTGCATCCCCACCTGCATCCCCACCTGCATCCCCGCCTGCATCCCCGCCTGCATCCCCGTCTGCATCCCCGCCTGCATCCCTGCCTGCATCCCCACCTGCATCCCCGTCTGCATCCCCACCTGCATCCCCGTCTGCATCCCCACCTGCATCCCTGTCTGCATCCCCGCCTGCATCCCCACCTGCATCCCCACCTGCATCCCCACCTGCATTTCTCTTTTGGCTGTAGTACTTTCTGCGTTTTCCTAAAGACTGTTGTTCACGGGAATGCTGACTGGAATCGCTGTCGAGAGTCAAGTTGCTGTCAGAGGGAAGGTCTTTTCTGGGCGTCCGGGTGGCATGGCGGTCTATTCCGTTGCCTACCAACACGGGGATCGGCAGTTCGAATCCGCGTGTTACTGCCGGCTTGCTCAGGCGTCCCTACAGACACAATTGGCCGTGTCTGTTGGTGGGAAGCCGGATGTGGATATGTGTCCTGGTCGCTGCACTAGCGCCTCCTCTGGTCAGTCGGGGCGCCTGTTCAGGGGGGAGTGGGGACTGGAGGGAATAGCGTGACGCGCTGCGTCCCCCTGGTAAACTCCTCACTGTCAGGTGAAAAGAAGTGGCTGGCGACTCCATGTGTATCGGAGGAGGGTCTTTTCTGTCAGAATAGCCCCGGCGATGGTGAGGCGCACTTGGCTGGTTTGCGTGTAATGGTCCAAACTGTCGGGGAGGTGGTAGGGTGTTATTTTTTTTTTTATCCCAGGTGTAGACCACATGTCTTTTGTGGTCCTCGTTTGTGCATCTTAAAATTGGTAATATGCAATTTCACTTGGTAAAGACACACATCATATTTTACGGAGCGATCAGCTGAGGTCTGTGCCAGAGTCCTGACCAGAGTCTGTGTTCTTGTGATTGGATTTCTTTCTGCAGTCAAAATGTTTGTATATAAATTCATATCGTTGCTGTCAGAGTGTAGAAGGTCCATCTTTGAATGTGGGAGGTGACTTCTAATTGGCTACATGCATACAGACCGTAGGACGAATTGCCCGACAGCTCATGGTCCCTGATGGGCCTCACCTGAGGTTTTGGCTCTATCCGCCTGGATCGTTGTTTGTTCCTCTTCTTTACCTGATGAAGGTCTGAGGACTGAAGGTGTGCATGAGTCATTACAGTCAAGACTTACATATCACTTAAATTTCAGACATTTAAAATGGTTCTCTCCATCTTAATGACTTACAGTAAATACATGGGGGCGAGCAATTAGGTTGGATTGCCATGTCAAAACACTTTATTTAAGCAGTTTATGGTATGATAAACTGCGTAAACCGTTGAATATAGGTGGGCCAAAGAACCGACATTGACAGTGCTGTTGACATTTGTTGCAAGTGTGTCTGTCTGTATGTTTGTCCATCTGCCAGTGCTGATAATCAACAAGAGCCATTAACCTTATTATCTGCAGCTGTGTTTATCCTGCTATGCTTACACCACAGAGTACCAAGACCAGCCTGCCATGTTTTTAACCTTTACATGGTTTTTAACCTGGCGATGTCAGCAACCTCACTGAAACGCTCTATGGGGCAGCGACAGAGTTGGTCAACTCAGAAGTCAATTTTATTTGCATAGTGTATTGTATATATGAGCGGCATGGTGGTGCGGTGGTTAGCTCGGTTGCCTAGCAGCAAGAAGGTGCTGGGTTCGAGCCGCGGGGTAGTCCAAACCTTGGGGGTCGTCCTCTGTGTGGAATTAGCATGTTCTCCCTGGGTCTGTGTGGGTTTCCTCCGGGTGCTCCGGTTTCCTCCCACAGTCAAAGACATGTCGGTCAGGTGAATTGGCCGTACTAAATTGTCCCTAGGTATGAATGTGTGTGTGTGTGTGTGTGTGTATGTCGGCCCTGTGTGATGGTCTGGCGGCCTGTCCAGGGTGTCTCCCCGCCTGCCGCCCAATGACTGCTGGGATAGGCTCCAGCATCCCCGCGACTCTGAGAGCAGGATAAGCGGTTCGGATAATGGATGGATGGTATGTATGAGGTGACGAAAATGGTCATAGATAACATGGTGTCCCCTTAGGCCTTCCAGTCATGTCTAGCACATCCCTTGAGTCGTCTCCGGGGCTCCTTCGGACCCCTTATTGACCACATGTATCTCCTAGCCCTTAACCATCAGAAGTACGTGCCTCACCGTAACCCTTATCAGAACCTGATAACATGGTGTACTAACAACAACCTGGTCTTAAACACCGAAAAGACCAAGGAGATTATCGTGGACTCTAGGGCATCCAAGAAGATCACACACAGTCCCATCAGCATCAACACAGAGGCTGCGGGGAGAGTCCCCAGCTCCGGGTTCCTGGGAGTCTCTCCTGGGCCGGCAACACCTCGGCGGCAGTGGGTAAGGCACAGCAACGCCTTCGTTTCCTGAGGAGGCTATAAGGAGAGCCCACCTCCCCCCCCCCAAAAGCTGCTTGTCAACTTTTAGAGACGCTCCGTGGAGAGCCTCCTAACAAACTGCATGACAGCCTGGTACAGCAGCTGCACCAAAGCTGACAAAAACCCCCCCCACCCCACCCCCCCGGCGCGGTGTGGAAACGGCGCGGGAGGCTGCTGGCGTTGAGCCGCCTTCGCTAGAACATCTTCACAGCCCTCGCTGTGTGAGGAGGGCTGAGAACATCATAAAAGATATTACACACCCCTGGACACCATCTGTTTCACCCCCCACCCCCCACCCCCCCCCCAATCGGGTAGGCGCTTCAGCTCCATCCGCACAGGCACAAAGAGACGGAAGAACAGCTTCTTTCCAGAAGCTAATGTACTCCGACATCTCCTCGGCCCCGAGTCTGACGGGCTGCCGCCATTGGCCGCGTGCGGTGTTTCCAATATTTACCCGCTCGTCACTTCAAGGCCGCTTCACATCCGTCCACCGCCCCTCTACTGCGTTTTTGGCTGATGATGTTTTGGCGCCTCGTAAATTTTATCGCTAGCTGTATTTTATACCTTATACTGCTTATATACTGCACTCGTTTTGTTTAGGCGCTGTACTTTGTGTTGCTGATATTTTATCTTTCTTATCTCTTGTGCGTGCACCGTTTTGAGGTTGACACACCCGCGGCACGATGACGATGAAGCTCTTCTTGATTCTTGAGTCTGTCCTAACCTGAAACTAATCTTAATTCTTTCTTTATTTTGTTGATTTTCCCCCCCTTTTTCTCCCCAATTGTACCCGGCCAATTACCCCGCTCTTCCGAGCCGTCCCGGTCGCTGCTCCGCCCCCTCTGCCGATCCGGGGAGGGCTGCACATAGCACGTGGGAGGACCACGCTATTCCCCCCACTCCCCCCCTCCCCGAACAGGCGCCCCGGCCGACCAGAGGAGGCGCTAGTGCAGCGACCGGGACACATACCCACATCCGGCTTCCCACCTGCAGACGCGGCCAATTGTGTCTGTAGGGACGCCCGACCAAGCCGGAGGCAACACGGGGATTCGAATCAGCGATCCCCCATGTTGCTAGGCAACGGAATAGACCATCACCCCATCTAATCCTAATTCTAACCTAACCTTAATCCTAAACCCAAGTCCTTACCCGAAAATAGACCCCTAAAGAAGTGAGGACCAGCCCTAAGGTCCTCACCCTGATGGTTAAAAACGCAATGGTGTCGAAAATGGTTAAAAAAACACACACACACTCACACACACTCACACACACACACACACACACACTCACGGCAGTCTGACCGACCAGGGCAGAGATTCGGATGAGAAACATATTTTCGCCTCACTTAGATGTGTGTTCTAGAATAAGCTGAGCAGCTGCCTTCTTGGTTGTGTGTGTGTGTGTGTGTGTGTGTGTGTGTGTGTTTGTGTGCAAGCATGCAATGCCCTAAGTATCTATAACGCTGCCAGTACAGTCGTAAAGCTGTTCCTCACCGCTTTGGCGTTGCTGACGGTTATATGAGGCGGTGCCGCCGTCGACTAAGGCGGTTTATGTGACGACTTACTGACCAGATTAAACTCTAAGCTGCCATCTTGGTAACGTGTACACAGTTAAGTGGCTGGGCTGCTGGGAAGCGGCCTTAGAAAGTAAAAAGTAACATGATGTGTGTGTGAAGAAATGAATGAATGAATGACGGTGTCTTTCATGTGAGGTCATATTGTGCAGTACGGGTGGTTCCCAGTGGGTATCGAACCCCTGATATGTCAGTCGCCCTCCCCCTCCCTCTCCCGCTCTCATTTTCAGCCTTTTCTTTCTCTGGTCGGTGTCAGAGGTTGGTTACCCGGTGCGCCTTCATGCCTTTTTGAATCTTCTCCCTTCCATCTGTACTGTATCAGTAGACTCGGGTGGGAAATTGGCCCTCGAGTCAGCAGGCCTACTGCCGCCCTGCTGCGCCTGCAGGAGATCATCCCAGCGGGAGGTCTGCCTGATGTGTTACCGAGGCCAAGGCGGCAAAAGAAAGGGAGAGTGAGAGAGTTAGCGGTGGGTGAATGGAAATCAAAAGGGCGTCCGGGTAGTGTGGCGGTCTATTCCGTTGCCTACCAACATGAGGATCGCTGGTTCAAATCCCTGTGTTATCTCCGACTTCGTCAGGCGTCTCCCTACAGACACAATTGGCCGTGTCTGTGGGTGGGAAGCTAGGTGTGGTTATGTGTTCTAGTCGCCGCACTAGCGCCTCCTCTGGTCGGTCGGGGCTCCTGCTGGGGGGGAATAGCGTGATCCTCCCACGTGCTACGCCCCCCTGGCGAAACTCCTCACTGTCAGGTGAAAAGAAGCAGCTGGCGACTCCACATGTATTGGAGGAGGCGTGTGGTAGTCCGCAGCCCTCCCCGGATCGGCAGAGGTGGTGGAGCAGGAACTGGGATGGCTCGGAAGAGTGGGGTTATTGGCCGGATACAAGTGGGGAGAAAATGGGGGGGGAAATCCCCCCCCTAAAAAAAACTGTCAGACTGATCAAGGGTTGGAATTACCTTCCATTCCATCCATTATCCAATCCGCTTATCCGGCTCTCAGGGTCGCGGGATGCCGGAGCCTATCCCAGCGGTCGTCACTGGGTACCAGGAGGGGAGACACCCTGCACAGGCCGCCACGCCATCAGAGGGCCGGAATCGTCTGGATTTCCTCCTAAATAACTCACGGAATGTGGTCCGGTCTTAATCTTAAGTGACAAGCATGAGAAACACAATCTGCCCAAGGTAATGACAGACAAATAATTGTTCTTGTCGATACTGAATACGCCATTTACACATTCACAGCCTAGGTTTAAAAAAGCATGTGAGCCGCCGGGGCTAATGACTCCTCCAGAAGCTAATTGGAGTCACAACGTTACAATCGATGAGCTGAGATGGGAGGCGTGTGTCGCCGAGGTGCGCTGCCCCATTAGAAAGGCACAGCGAGTTCGGTGACCGACAAAGCCTGCCGTTCTGGAGAAAGATCTGCACTCTTGTGAACCGCGCCCCGATCGAAACCCATTTCAGAGGACCCTAGAAGAAGAATTGTGTAGATCCATGGAGCTGAAAAAGGCTACAAAGGGTTTTTTTGGGTTTTTTTTGCACTACAAGTGAGTACAGTGCTTCATTTAAACATTTTCATAGTGGTCACATGATGGGGGAACGGGGGAGGCGGCTGAGCCGCACTGGTTCCGTTTATTCCGCGCCATCTTGACGTAGCCTTTGTCTCTGCAGTGTACACCCCAGCTGCTCTTGACCAGCCAGTAGTCGCGTCCGTTTTCTGTGCCGTACCCCACCGCCAACACCCCGTGGTTAACACCCTTAGTACACGCATGGTCCCTGTACGCGCCATGACGGTAGAAGACACGCTTGGGTTGCGAGGCATCAATAGCAACCGAGATGGGGCCGACGAGGGCCGAGGCTTCTTTCTGCGCCTCGTCGTCCCCCTCTGGTAGGCAAACACAAGACGAGCAGTTGGCGGCCGGATTCTTGGCATTGTATTTGGACCGACCGCTTCTAAAGACCGGCGTGTTCATCGATCCAGTTTGACAAATTGTCTAGAGAGAGAAGAGAACCTATGCCAGTTTTACCTAACTGTGCAGAACTAGCATCTCCACTCTGTCATAGCCAAACTTCCACGTTTGAATTGTACCCGGCCAATTGCCCCACTCTTCTGAGCCGTCCCGGTCGCTGCTCCACCCCCTCTGCCGATCCGGGGAGGGCTGTAGGCTACCACATGCCTCCTCCCATACATGTGGAGTCGCCAGCCGCTTCTTTTCACCTGAGAGTGAGGAGTTTCACCAGGCGCCTGGATCGACCAGAGGAGGCGCTAGTGCAGCAACCAGGACACATACTCACATCCGGCTTCCCACCCGCAGACACGGCCAATTGTGTCTGTAGGGACGCCCGACCAAGCCGGAGGCAACACGGGGATTCGAACCGGCGATCCCCGTGTTGGTAGGCAACGGAATAGACGGCTACGCTACCCAGACACCTCTTCAAGGTGGACTTCTAACAACATACAAACAACAAAGTAAATGGTCCTAAGAACAACCTTTGAAGCCAGTATGTACTCATAACTAAGAAGAAGCTAGCCTGAGCTTGCAAGTGACCTGGTCACGAGAGGGTCGTTGAACTTTAGCGTACACAGTTTCCATGGTTCTTGCTATTTTACTGCCGCGCACTTCCTGAACTAGAGCGTCCCAGTCGAACCCAACGGGCCATCCAACTGGACCTATCTCACTCAACTACTGGGCAGCGCGATCCAACCGGATGGGTGGTGTCCAGTTTGGCAAAGCTTCTGAATGGTTTGGCTCTCCATAACTTAACTGGCTGCTTTTATCAGGCTTGCCTTTGCAGGACTCATACTTCATTATCCTGTGCCGTTCCAGTAGGAGTATGCTCCACAAAACCAAATGTAGGGAACAAAACCCTGAACCCTGACAGTCAGAGTCGTGCTCTGCCCACTAAATTACTACTGTGCACACCCGTCTTCCTCTCCTGTTCTTTCTTTAGTGCTTTCTGCATGCCCGCATGCCTATTTACCTGTGGTTCTGTGCTTACATGTTGTTTTGTTGTGTCCCTCCGGCCCTCCATTTTCCCTCCTTTTATCCACCATTGTGTCTTAGTGTCCTTACATAACACACATACACACTCAAATATTCTCCTATTCAGTGTCACACTCACGGGTCTACACACAGGCACTTACACAACCACTCTACTATACACACACTTGTGTGTGTGTGCGTGCTCACACCTCGGCGTACATGCAGGAATTTCGCACTTGTCTACTAAGTGCCCTCGGTGCTGCAGAGTGATAGCCAGCCTGATGTCCCAAAAGCAGACGTAATTAGTCTGAGTGTTTCCTCCGTAGCAGCGCCGTGCCCTTCATCTCCCATCCTGCCTTTCGCCTCTCTGGCTCCCACACGTACAGGGGGTGTTCACAAGCACACTTGTGCACGCCTAACACTTACACAAACACGAGGCTCGGCGACACACACGTCGACAAAGACCGTGTCTAATTGTCTTTACTCCCCTCCCCCTTTTTCTCCCCAATTGTACTTGGCCAATTACCCCCGCTCTTCCGAGCCGTTCCGGTTGCTGCTGCACCCCCTCTGCTGCGGACTACCACATGCCTCCTCCGAAACATGTGGAGTCACCAGCCGCTTCTTTTCACCTGACAGTGAGGAGTTTCACCAGGGGGACGTAGCATGTGGGAGGATCACGTTATTCCCCCCCCCGCCAAAAAAAACCCAGGTGCTCTGAATGACCAGAGGAGGCGCTATTGCAGCGACCGGGACACATACCCACATCCGGCTTTCTACCCGCAGACAAAGCCAGTTGTGTCTGTAGGGACGCCCGACCAAGCTGGAGATAAGACGGGGATTCGATCCGGCGATCCCTGTGTTGGGAGGGAACGGAATAGACCGCCACGCTCCCCGGACGGCCAAATCTCCATGTTTTCTCGTTAGGATTCATCTGTTTGTGTGTGGGATACTTGTTTCTCACATTCTTGTCCTTTTCTCCCCGGACGGTTGGGCTCGGTGTCATCGTCCTCCATTTTTCCTAACGCCGCCGTTATGTTGCTAACTTTATCGCCGCTCCCTTACTAAGATGGTTGTGTTAGGTTTTTGCAATTCTTACCACAACATTCTCAACGTTTTTCTTACATTGTTGACCTCATGCGGTGAAGAGATAACCCTTGGCGTTAGGATCTCAAGTTGAAACGGTTTGAAATGCACATTTTAAAGATTTCTCAGAATGGGAACGTTGTTTTTCTAACCCTTGACTCCGGCAATACCTTAAAGCGTGTGCTTACCACAATTGGCCCTTTTAAAGTCCTTGCTGTGCCTCTTTGCCCCATACGTTCAGTCGGGTTCTCCATCGCCTCTGTTGCAGGAGCTGCTGATCACTGCGGGGGGTCTCGGCTCTCCTCGAACCAGCCGCCAGAAGAGCCGTGAGGATAGACTCAACACAGGGAAAGGGCCGGTTCAGCTCATACCTGCCCTGGCCTTTCTTGATTAGACACAACGGACTCGTGGACGCCCCGATACAATATGCATAGTCCATTATGCAGATGAGGTTATGAGCTCAGCAACCGGTCTGAATTGCCAATTAACATCAGGAATGCATTGTGGTAATTGAACGTTGCAGGGTCTTGGTGAGGAGCTGTCGGGTACAGAAGGGAGGTGCACGCCAGGGTGGCAGTGTTCCTCCAGAGTCCGTCGTTATTTCCGAGCCTCGGCCGAGAATAATTTGGGTGCATAACGAGCTCGGAGTCGTCAGGTTCCTCTGCGTTCTTTCTCGGGAGCCAGACAAATCTCACGAGCTTAGTGAGAGCTGATCTTGATCAAATACACGTCTGGCATCCGTCTCGATCAGGGGGCCGCTCAGAAAGGCCGGCCGACCACAGTTTTCGGAGGCTGACTTTAGGAGGCTTTACTGGGAGAGACGCCAGGAAGCCAAGCAGAACAATAAAAAGTGGGAGATACAAGGTAGACAGACCAGCTTTTGCTTTAGCATGAGTCTCCAAGTCGGTCTCAGAATGAGGGATTTTACTGACAACAGCACAACACATTATGCAGATACAACCCCCCCCCCAATTGTACCTGGCCAATTACCCCACTCTTCCAAGCCGTCCCGGTCTCTGCTCCAGCCCCTCTGTCGATCCGGGGAGGGCTGCAGACTACCACATGCCTCCTCCAATACATGTGGAGTCGCCAGCCGCTTCTTTTCACCTGACAGTGAGGAGTTTCACCAGGGGGACGTAGCACGTGGGAGGATCACGCTATTCCCCCCAGCCCCCCCCCCCGAACAGGCACCCCAACCGACCAGAGGAGGCGCTAGTGCAGCGACCAGGACACACACCCACATCCGGCTTCCCACCTGCAGACACGCGGCCAATTGTGTCTGTAGGGACGCGTTCTCCGCACCAATAGCTCCACCATTCTTCACTTCCGCATCACGGTGTCTCACCCTCACCCTCCCTTCAGACCAGAGCCCCGACTGTCGCCAGGCTTCACCCTTTGGGAAATTAGCGAGCAGGAAACTAAATCCATGTGTAGTATTTACAAGCGCAGTCACTGTGATCATATTCGCACATGCATCCTTAGCAGCTCCATGTTGCCGCGGGTGAGTTTTTCAGAGTGTAGCGTTCGCGTTGAATGCAGCAGATTGGATAACGGGTGGAGGTGAAGAGCGCTACAGACAACTAGCTCAGACACTAATAATGGCATTGTGTTACATTGTATTAAAATATAGATAGAATCAAGAGTTCATTAACACCCTGCAGGATTACAGACTGGGCCTCACAGCCTCTCTCTCTCTCTCTCTCTCTCTCTCTCTCTCTCTCTCTCTCTCTCTCTCTCTCTCTCTCTCTCTCTCTCTCTCTCTCTCTCTCTCTCTCTCTCTCTCACACACACACAGACACACACATACAGGTATGTAGGCAGCAGTGCCAGATCACACTCTTGATAGTTCTCGTCTCTTCTTTACCAGGAGGGTAGAGTCAGATAGCATCAGCCTCAAGACCACGTGGAGTAAGTTGATTAGAATGCTAAGATGATATGATCATAACAGTCACCTGCCAGCACATCTTTCAGATGTAAGCTCACTCACACACACACGCACACACACACACACACACACACGCACACACGCACACACACACAGACTGATAATCTAAATTGAATGTAGACTTGAAAAGATCAAGCTAGAATGTTCTATAACATGATCTACAATCTGGGAAGAGAGAGAGAGAGAGAGAGAGAGAGAGAGAGAGAGAGAGAGAGAGAGAGAGAGAGAGAGAGAGAGAGAGAGAGAGAGCCCTTTGACTGCTCGTCATGACGTGTAGACTTTAGTTAAACAGAGGGGAGTATGCAGAGGGAAGGAATGACAAGCAGATAAGTCTGTTAGGAGAAGAGACGGTATGGGATGAAGTAAGGAAAGGGATCAGATCACAACAGACAGATCACAAACTAGACGGACTCCCACGTTCCTCTGCTGGGTGCATTTGGTGTGTGTGTCAGCTCGGCTCATTTGGGCTGTGAAGCAAATTGAATTATCTATAGCAGGTTATCAAATAATAATGCATGGTGTAAAAAGTGTGTGTGTGTGTGTGTGATGGGGGCTAACATGAAAAAACCAGTAGCTGCCATCTAAGCACATTGAAATGATAGAAATCAAGGGTTCAGGTAGAGTAGCAGTCTATTCTGCTGCCTACCAACACAGATTGCAGGTTCGAATCCCCGTGTTGCCTCTGGCTTGGTAGGGCGTTCCTACAGGCACAGTTGGCCATGTCTGTGGGTGGGAAGCCGGATGTGGGGATGTGTCCTGGTTTCTGCACTAGCGCCTCCTCTGGTCGGTCGGGGCACCTGTTCGGGGGGGGGTAGTATTGTAGCGAATTCGGGGGGCAGTGCGGGAGACCGTCACCACAGCCGGGACGCGAACCAGTGTGTCTCCCACTCCTCAAGCGACAACGTTAACCAGTCGACTAAAGGGTCCGACCCGTTAGTCAAGGACCAACGTGTCTACTTATCCATGCACCTTACAGTATGGTCCTCCCACGTGCTACATCCCCCTGGTGAAACTCCTCATTGTCAGGTGAAAAGAAGCGGCTGGTGACTCCCCATGTATCAGAGGAGGCATGTGGTAGTCTGCAGCCCTCCCCGGATCGGCAGAGGGGGTGGGGCAGCAGCTGGGACGGCTCGGAAGAGTGGGGTAATTAGCCAAGTACAATAGCCTCAGTGCATTAATGTCGTGCTGCGGAACTTCCGGGTGTGTCTGTTAGCATGCTAATTTCCGGTACAACCGGATGCTTACGTCTTACTGAGTCATTACTTAGCTGCTGAAATCTTAATTTCGTCCGAAAAGTCAGTGAATCAAACAGGGCAAAGAGGGGCGTTCAAGTATCAACGTCCACGAGTAAGGCTCCGCTGAACACTGAGCTACAGGTGTGTTAAGGAGGCTCAAGAAAGGACCTGTCCCCACACTCTGGAATGCACCCGGGCTAGGTGTGTGGGAGTGCCGGGAGCGTCCTGCTGGTCGGTCAGGTCAGGTCGCCCTGACGCTGACCTGTCCGGTACTGTTATCTTTGTTTGGTGCTGAAAAAGAGACAGATTTACGTTAGTGAAGAATGTAACGTTACTGATGTAAACTACTAATAAGACACGTTAGCCCCTAGCTAACGGGTCTGACCCTTTAGCCGAGCGGTTAGTGATGTCGCCTTGTGGTGCAGTACACCCCGTATCGAATCCCGCACCGGGCGAGAAGATAACCGGTTACACTGATTTTGTGATTTTGAATGTCGATGAAAGTTAGCAACATTAGCTAACTAATTAAAACAAAGTCGCAAGGAAACATTTGTTGCAGGGCAGCAAGCTAACGTTAGTTAGTTAGCTAGCGAAGGAGGGGGGTAGTGTAATGTGTATGCTAGCGCTAGCTAGCGCTAGCATAGTTCTAATGATGCCGTTACTCACCCTCGTAGTTGTCGATGTAGCTCGAAATATACATCTTAAACCCCTTTTCTTTGTTTGCTCGTCTGAGCTACCGGGGAGGCACTCACGGTGTGATGCACATCGTTGACCATAATTTTAGGGAGGTCCTGCAAAAAGCGAGTGTAAAACAAAGCCGTCTCCTCTTGCAACAAAGCAGACCGGAAGTTCTTGTGCAGGTACTCGTACGTCGGAAGTCGAACGACGCAATCTTACGCACCCGGGCTATTGGGAGAAAAAAAGGGTAAAAAAAATCCACCCCCCCCCCAAAAAAAAGCAGAAATCAGGGGTTCATTCAGCCTCAGCTTGATTAGACTATTTTAAAGATTATTCTTAACAGCCTGTCTCACACACACACACACAGTGTGCTCACGAGCACGGGCCCCTAGAGTCTTATTGTAATCAACTCGAGTCGATCACATCCGCACCTAAAGCCCAGTTTTAAAGTAACGTTGTGACTCCATTTGAATGTCTGAGCTCCTCTGATCTTCTTAGAAAGGACTGTCTGGTGATCTCTGCTACTAACAAACCCAGTCACCCCTGCATTCAGATGGGCAGCAGGGAAAACCCAGTCCAGGCACACTTGATTGAACCTGTTTCAGTCTGCAGCCCACATTTCACACGAGAGCCGGCATGACAATGAAGTGAAATGTCAGACCAACAGAGTCGTCACCTCGCTTCTTTTTGAGGTCAGCCTCCTGCCATTGGTGGTCAACTGTTTATACAAAATCCTGCAACACACACACACACACATTCACACACTATTACAAACATACAGTGATTTGGTTAGACACGGGCTTATAATAGTGTCTAAGTAATTAATTTTGGTGATGATTCAGCACAGATGACACTCAGGCTGGACTGTGTTGGACCCTGGCGTGACGCAGTGCCAAGAGTGGGGGAAAAAAGAGCCCGGAACATAAATAGGATTTATAACTGGAGGTCACTTCACCTTTCTTGTATTTCTAAAGAAATCAATTAAAACGTGAGTATTTTTGTCCCCATTATGAGTGCTAGGGTGATAAATATGTTCATGTTCTTGTTAGTGCCCTTCATTTGAAACTGCTCCAATATGTATTGAGTGGCACTGAGCTGCCGCCACTCTCCGCAGTATTAATGCTACTTCCGGAGGTGCAAGGACACAGTCGGGCCATCAATCTGTCAAGTGTGTCATCCTTAATTCTGAGTTAAGATCATTATGGCTGTCCAGAACAAATCCAGAGGGAGGAGTAATGCTACCACGGTATGTCGTTTACGTCTTTGGGTTTTCACTTCCTTCTCTGGATTTGTAGAGCCGCCTCATTGGTTCCCCTAGTTTACCAGCCACTAGTCAAGTTAATCCTATAGGTTGTTTGCAGTCACGTGATTCAGATTCCCCGCGCGATTCAGGCGGAGGGCAGGAAGTGAAAAGCGGAATGGACTAGATGGAGGAAAATCATATGCTCGTTTAGACGATACTACAAGAGGGCTGTAGAAACAGGAAATAAGATATGTTGAGGCAGTAGATATAAGTAACCACCTTGTTGTCCAGACATCCTTCTACTCAAGAAAACAAATGAAGCACACAACAGCTTTTGGTACTCAACAAAAACTCCTTGTGGTTTCTCAGTTTGATCAGTTTGAGCGACCATAAAGGACGCCAAACATGGGCATTTCGAAAGTTTGTGACAGTGCTTCCTATGTAGAAAATCACCTCCCTGCGCTCCATCTGTACTTCGCGCCACAGCAACACAGTGACGTGACGTCATATGCAAACGATCTGTTAATGTGATTTACAGAATCAGCCTAACTGGCAGCCGGCTAGTCTATCGTAAAGCGTGACTGAGGCAAGCAAGCAGAATGTTATTTATATAGCACTTCTATTTGGCATTATAATACCTTATAATAAATAAACAACAACATAAATACTATAATAAACAAATAATTAAATAATTTAAATAAATGATATAATATAATAAAATAAATGCAATATATATAAAATAAATGAATGATATAAATCTGATAATATAAATAATAAAATATAATAATACATATAAGAAGAAGAAGAAGAATTACATGTAATGAATTAAAATATATAGTATATTTAAATATATCCCTGGACTTGCATTTGAACATATCAGCGTCATGATCTTCAAATACAGAAGTATGTGTTTAGTGTAGCCCTTAGAGCTGCAGACTCTCCCTTCAGCCATTCCCAAGTCCAGCATAAAGACTTATTGTGAGGCTGCTATCAGCGTCTATGGGCCAAGACCTTGGAACCCACTGCCTTTGGACATTTTACATGACTTTTTCATGGATGGTTTTCCTAATTACTTATCCTTAAAGACCACATGAAATGAAAAAAAAAAATCCTGCTTTTACCCAAATGCACAAAAAGATTTCCATTTTTATTATTGTCTAAATAATCCTGTGATTTTTCTCGCTGGAAAACCATGAGATTCGTAGGTACCTCACTTTGCACGTGTGGGCGGGCATCATGAAAAATACCCAGTTGTGATGTGGATTACTATTGGCCCGCCCCTTGTTAAATCCCACCCCGATGGCTCCGTTTCTTTCTTTCTAAATGCCGTTTTCATACGGTCTTTAAGTATTTATGTAGTCTGGACCGCTACATCGTAAGGCTGTTAACATAGCCATTAGCTTAAGGTATGAGCCCTGCTTGACACCTACTCATCCATTACCCGGTTCTGGGTCCTGTACCATTTTATTAGAAACACTTTATCTGACAGCGGTACATGCCTAGCAATTTTTGAAAATTAGCATTTAGTGGCTACTGGAGTGTTTTGTTTTTCCCCCCTGTGGGCCGTGAGTTCATCTACTCCACCAGTTGCATTATTCTGTATTTTAACTGGCTCAAAACGTTGTCACACAATTATATATATTTAAAAAAATATTCATTCATTCATTTTTTTTGGGATTTTTTTTTAATTAATGCTACTGCTCCGCCCCCTCTGCCGATCCAGGGAGGGCTGCAGACTACCACATGCCTCCTCCCATACATGTGGAGTCACCAGCCGCTTCTTTTCACCTGACAGTGGGGAGTTTCACCAGGGGGACGTAGCGCGTGGGAGGATCACACTGTTCCCCCTCCCTTCTGAACATGCGCCCCAACCGGCCAGAGGAGGCGCTAGTGCAGCGACCAGGACACACAGTCACATCCAGCTTCCCACCTGCAGACGCGGCCAAATGTGTCTGTCGGGATGCCCGACCGAGCTGGAGGTAACACGGGGATTTGAACCGGCGAACCCTGTGTTGGTAGGCAACGGAATAGAGCCCTACGCTACCTGGATGCCCCCGATATACATGATGCATTATTCACTGCAAAAAAAGTAAAGTGTAGCCCCCCCAGGTGGTGGTTTTATGTTTTTATCAGCCTATAAAAGGTTAGCGACAGCTTGTGGTGAGATGTTTGCCAGGATCGTGTACAACCAGAACACCACTGAGGTGAAACCTGCACACAGGAAGTGAGTGACCAACACACACGTCTTCATTCAACAAGTGTTGCACTCGGGCGTAATGAGAAAGACAACCAGAAGGGGCTTGTATGAGGCCATCAGCAGTACTGCTCCCATACTGGGCCTCCCTGAGACCTGGGCGTGCATGTGAGCCGTTCCCTTCCTCGCACCGACCCTACACTGGCCCAAGCCACTGCTGTAGACGAGCGTGTTCTCTCACTTCTTCCGGTAACCGCCACATACGTGCCGCCTGCAGAAAAGAGACTGCGGCGACAAATGTGCTCCACGACACCACCGGCCCTGGCTGTCATTAATAACCAGCAAATACTCCCGTAACCTTTGGTGTCACCAGCCAAGCGGGCTCGAACCATTGGTTAAAGTGACAGCAGTCGAGACAGTGACATTGAAGCATCATTAGTCGTGACTAATGATGGTTATTATGTCACTTCTATTTACATAGCTGGTTGTAATATGAGGTGACAACACGGTAATCAAACATATTATGATTCATGTGCTTGTGTGTTTCCTTTTGTGTCCGTCCATGTCTTGTATACCCCATCTCTTGTGTTGTGTGTATGCTGAACGTGTTGTTGTTTAAAACAGGAAAAGAAAAAATGGTCCAGTGTGTACTGGCCAGTTCATGCTAGCTCTGCGTGGCTCACTTCGGGTATGGCGTTTAGTTTTCAGTGCATCGCTTGTGTACCGTGGGGCGGCATGGCTCAGGAGGTAGAGCAGGTCACCTAGTAATCAGGAGGTCGCTGGTTCCATCCCCGGCTCCTGCAGAGAGTGTGCCGAAGCGTCCTTGAGCAAGACGCTGGGCCCTTAACTGCTCCCGATGAGCAGGTTGGTGCCTTGCATGGCGGCCTCCGCCATCAGCGTATGAATGTGTGCGTCAATGGGAGGATTTTATGCGTACACGCTTGGGGTGGTCGCTAGACTAGAAAAGCGCTGTATAAATGCAGTCCATTTACCCTGCTAAGTCTGTGATTCACCGACGTGTCCGTGCTCTAAATGCTATTTATTCTCTGACCGGCTTCGCTCGGTTCATCCGGGACGCTTCAGCGTTGCCCGGGCATTGTGTTGCTTTTCTGGGTCTTGGCTGATAAAGTGGTGCAGAAGCAGCAGCCCTTGACAGAGCGATGCTGTGGCGTCAGCATTTTCTCGCCACAGCTCCCAGCTCGCTGCTCTCCGAATGCCCCTAGTCTCACGTTTTGTCTGGTGGCGCTCCGAGCCAAATGATTATAGCAGCCGTAAACAATTAATTGCAAAGCCAATCAGCTGCATCGGACTCTTCACTTTTTAGGTTTTCGTGTAAACAACAGCCCTACGTCACTCTGCAGCCGGTCCACAAATGCTGTGGGAGACTTAGCCATGGAAAAGCTCTTCTGTTCCTTCGTTCTGTCTTACTTGATCATTTACCGTTTTTTTGGGGGGGGGGTTTCCCCCCTTTTTTCTCCGCTATTGTACTTTGCCAGTTACCCCACTACTCTGAGCCACCCCCTCTGCCAATCCGGGGAGGGCTGCAGACTACCACATGCCTCCTCCGATATATGTGGAGTCCCCAGCTGTTTCTTTTCACCTGACAGTGAGGCGTCTTGCCAGGAGCATGTAGCACGTGGGAGGATCACGCTATTCCGCCCCAGTTCCCCCTCCCCCCTGAACAGGCGCCCCGACTGACCAGAGGCGGCGCTAGTGCAGCAACCAGGACACATACCCACATCCAGCTTCCCACTCGCAGACACGGCCAATTGTGTCTGTAGGGATGCCCGACCAAGCAGGAGGTAACACAGGGATTCGAACCAGCGATCCCCATGTTGGTAGGCAATGGAATAGATCGCCATGCTACCCTTCGTCATTTACTCTTTGAGAGAGGGGGGGAGGGTGCGAGAGAAGGAGACAGAGAGAGCGAGAGAGCGAGACAGAGACTTTGCCCTTTAACCAATCCTTTAATGGTCTAATTTTTCATTTACATTAAAAAGCAACAACATCATTAACACAGATACTGTGTACATGTTGTACAATACCCCCTATACACAGCAAAAACAGTTCAGATGCAGGACTTCCATTTTTCAGAAGTTACGAAGTAATTGGTTTTCTTCAGTGCACAGAACATCCCATGTCACCAAAGCACCAAGTTTGAAATCGTTTTGCATTGTGTGAACTCAATTTTCAGCCGAGCAGCCACCAGACCCCTGAGCACGAGTGTAGCATCTATGGACCGTGTGTTTCATTTTGTTTCTTCTGCTAAGCCAAATGCTCATTTTTGCCTGGCCTATCGGAAAATGAACAAAGGTGACCCGTCTGCGCTGTGCTGCCATGTACCTAGGACCAAAGACAAACAGACTGTCAGTCCAAAACCTCTCCTAAACCTCCGAGCCAACGTTGCAGCACAGAGAAAAGAGGGCTCAATCTGGGGCATCTGAGCCACATGGAGGCTGTAAAGTTTCTTCATCATTACAGGAGGAGCGGGGGCTCCCTGCTGTAGGATCTATATGTGCCACGTCTGTTCGTAGCCCCAGCCCCTATGTACCAGCCTCCACTGTAGATCAGTGCATTTCTCTATGGGGGGTTTGTACAGGGACCTCCAGCCGCCTTGGGGAGATAAACCTGGTGCCTACACACCCATCCACCTCGGCTGCTGTACACCGGCTAATGGCGGTCTGTTTAGAACCTTTACAGTGACTGCATACAAGGCCTTCTTCGATGTTCTTGAGAAGTCCTGTAGTTCTGGCGTTTGAAAAAGACAGATGGCGGCCATGTTTACTTCCTCCCGCTCCTCCACTGCGGCACGGATGGACAAAGATGGAAACCCAGACCGCATAACCGGCTGATCCTCTCCAGATTCTGCCCCTAGTGGAAAAAAAAAACAGGAAGTGCACTGATCGCTTCCTCCAACAACCTCGCCATTAGATGAAGAGATTTAAAACCAGTCTCTTGGCTCAAAATGGCAGCTGTTTTCCATTGTCCTCCTGCTCGGAGACGCGCTAACTTGGTAGGTCCGGCTCTGATGGAGCCGGCCATCCTGCTGTGTATCAGTGGGTTATAGAACAGGAGTTCCTACCGTACACGGCCGTAGTTCTGGGAGCAGTCTCTCTCGGGATTTTAAGACTGTTCCCCAAGCTGGGAAGCCCCAAGCCTGATAGAAAGGTGTTGTTGTGAACGCCCTGCCAGCTAGGTCCAGAAGGATCAAGTGCTTGTCATATTTCAGGTTTCTAATGCTACGATGCGGCACGGATGCTGTTTCACTCCAAACCTGTTGTTTATGATATAATAGCCGCTGCACAGATATGACTGTGGAGGTCAGACAAGACCTGGCCACCTTCTCACACCGGGAGGAACAATACAGCAGGTTTGGTCCGGTGAAAGCCTCCGCAGAAGAAGTTCACCAGCCTCTTCAGGACTTCTCTTATGAGTTTGTGCGGAGGCTCTACACCTCTAAGCCGGTGCCAGAACATCGAAGCAATTATTATTTTTTTGTGTGTGGCATTTTCATAGTGTGACTCAACTGTTGCAGAGACCCTTAGCTTCAGCTGTCTCTCACTTTTTTCTGTCTTTCTTCCATCTCTGCATACTTCCATAGCCTGTGCTTCAGACAGAGAGAGAGAGAGAGAAGGTTATGGGTTGTGAAGGACTCTACTTTTGTGTATCCAGCACCAGCTGTGAGTGTTGCATGAGGTGTGTACGTGATGCACTGTTGTCATGACAACACAGGTGACGCTACCGGGGTCAAGTCTTAAGGTTATGTAGTCGCTTCGGTGCAGTGTGTTACATATCTTTACTGTTATGCGGTGTCACGTAGGTCGCACTAAACATAACACAATAAAAAAAGATGACTAAAGCCGTATATTAGTCAGACAAAAAGAGACGATGGGCGAACACTAGGGATTATTTACAGAAGCATTTAAAGATGCAAAACTTGAGGCAGTTTTAGATCCGGCTCGAGGAGGTGCAGGTCCAGAACGGATCACAACTGGGTGCGATCATCCTTTCTTCTTTCCCATCCCCTTTTCCCCCCGTTAGCTGGAGGTGGTCGTCTTAGCGTAAATTATTACATACCCATTTAATAGTGTTGAAATTGATGAAGCAATTAGCGGCGAGCCGCTGTATTTAGATCCAAGCGAGTAATCAGATAAAGCTAGGAGGGATTAAGCTAACCCAGGGGCGAAGTGGGAATGACGGATCCCGTGGCGGTGTCGCAGAAGCCATCACGCCCTCGCCAGCCTGGTCCGGCCTGTAGACTGTAGAGCTGTGGTGGATATCATCGCCGGGGCATGGTCCTCACTGCACTTCCTTATCTCGGCACAAACCACAGCACTTGCTTTTTATTAGGCAGTAACCCCCGGGGCCTTGTGGGCAAATTTGTGCGTGCACACCCGTGGGATTTTTTGGCCCTGAAGTTTGTCTCAGAGACCAGTGTAGACTCTGGATAACCCCTGAGTTTAGACACCGACTGGCTAACACTGGTGTCTTTGCAGGCCTGGGTGATTACTCGTTGCAAGAGGTAGACAATAGATGTTAGGTGGAGGGAATTACAAATAGCCATCATGCCTTGCTGCTGCCTGTCAGACAATCTTGAGGGCTGAAAAACTCCACGGGTGTGTGAGAACAAATTTGCCCATAGTAACGACTGATACACGAGGCCCCAGGAAACCATACCGTGTTAGCGTACGGTCCTTTCCTCTAGCGCTTATTTTCACCACTGATCAAGGGTGTGATTGTTCATCCCGTGTGTGTGTGTGTCTGTGTGTGTGTGTGTTTGCTGAGCATTTTTGACTTAATTTAAATATTCCTGTGACGGGAGTTCTTGTTCACTGCTCATTGAATTATTGCCACCGGAAACTCAGTTCCCTTCTAATTACAAAAGACACACACACACACACACACACACACACACACACACACACACACACACACACACCCGTATCTATTACAGAGTTGGTAATTGGATTCGCCCACTGGCAGCAAGCTGTTTGGGTGAGTGAAGAGGTAGAGTGAAAGAAAGAGAAGGTTATGGAAAGAGAGAGAGAAGGGTGAAAATGGGTGTGAACAGAAGGCAGGAAGTAGAGAGAATTAGAAAACACTGTTAGGGACGAAGACGGGGGACTGGATGATGAAGAAGCGGGGTTGGACTTCAGGAGCGATAGATGAGAGAGAGAGAGAAGTGTGGATGGAGTCGTCAACTAGTGTTGTGTGAATAAACAGCCACCGTGTGTAGCAGATGCAACAGGACATCCTCATGAAGAGCACTGATACTGGTTGCTTAGCGACAGTAGTTAGCACAAAAGCTAGAAAATGATAACTTCCATGGCAGTGTTTTCAAGACTTACTTGTGCATGGAGGACTTTTCAGTAAAAAAGAAAAAAAAAATCATGATGTTTGGATATTGTTGGGCGGCACCGTGGCGCAGTGGTTAGCGCAGTCGCCTCACAGCAAGACGGTCCTGGGTTCGAGCCCTGTGGTAATCCAACCTTGGGGGTCATCCCGGGTCGTCCTCTGTGTGGAATTTGCATGTCCTCCCCGTGTCTGTGTGGGTTTCCTCCGGGGGCTCTGGTTTCCTCCCACAGTCCAAAGACATGTAGGTCAGGTGAATCAGCCGGACTAAATTGTCCCTAGGTGTGTGTGTGTGTGTGTGTGTGTGTGTGTGTGTGTGTGTGTGTCTGTCCAAGGTGTCTCCCTGCCTGCTGCCCAATGACTGCTGGGATAGGCTTCAGCATCCCTGCGACCCTGAGAGCAGGATAAGCAGTTTGGATAATGGATGGATGGATGGGTGGATGGATGGATGGATGGATGGATGGATGGATGGATGGATAGGTGGATGGATGGGTGGATGGATGGTTGGATATTTTTGGATGATTTCATTAGTTGCCATTTGTCTCGCTTGCAACTTCCAAAATTGCATGAAAACACAATGATGTAAATACAGAGGGGGCGAGAAAGAGCTAGTGGGGGAGAGAGAGACAGACATGCAGAAAGGGAGAGGGACGTGAAGGTTAAAAGAAAAGGCGGCGGAGATAAAAGTGTACATAGAAACAGGTGTTGGAGAGTCCGGTCTGATCCACTTCCTGTCCCCCTTGGCAAGGTGTGTGGCGTCCACCACAATCAAGAGGAAATATGATTTCACACTCATCAGTCATGCAGGCTTTAATTCACTGCACTGCCCTTTACACACACACACACACACACGTGCATGCACACACGCGCACACACGTGCATGCACACACATGCACACTCGTGCAGACAACTACATAGCTAATCTCACACCAATACACACACGAACACACACATGTGCACACTCGTGCAGACAACTACATAGCTAATATAACACCTATACACACACACATATAGACACACACATACACACATGAACACACTTGTGCAGACAACTACTTGGCCGATCTCACACCTACACACATACGCACACACACCTCTCATAGCAATATAAGTGTCAGCGGAGGGTGATGGACGAGTGCCCTTGCTGCAGGAGCTTTTGGTGGGTGTGTGTCTGTCAGACGTAGCCACATAAAATAGATCCAGGAAACAAAGCAGCGTTGTGCGGCACCCAGAGGGCCGGTGTCACTTCAGCATCACCGTAGGAAACACAGTAAAACCCTTTTTGTTAGGGAAACGTGTGTAACTGTTCTTTTCTCTATGGGGTTAGTAGGTGGTCTGTTCTGAGTGCAGCTTAACTACCAGGTGAGGAAAGGGTTCACCGGGCAGCTCAGCATGTTGTTTCTCGTCACTAACAGCAGGGGCTGCGTCCGCCACCTAGACTTTGTCATTTCCAGGGCACTTTGTGACCTCCAGCCGCTGGTTGTTATTTAGCAAACTGACTGGTGCATCCAGACAGCTTGCACAGCTACAGTCAAGACCGACCAGCTCTTGGTCAGTCTCGTTTTAGTTCATTGTAGCTATACATCAAAAAAAAAATCACTGTCCAAGACAGCGAACACCAGCCAGGATGACTGTCAGAACTGCCGGTCTGCATGGGCTAGCAGTTAGCTTAGCCTGCCCCGCTTCCGCGTCCTGTCAGACTACCCTCGGTGTTACATCTTCTGGCACAGCTCCAGGAAGGGCTGTGGTCCCTGGGCCCACAGGATGCAGCAGACCAGGCTCCCCTACCCTATCCAACGCCAGCTCTCCCAGCCAGACACCTTCGACACACCTCCCCGCACTCCACACGACAACACCAAAAGCACAGTCAATGCTAGGCGAGGCCGCCGCCAGACCGCCCTTGGTGTTATTGGAACTGCCGGTCTACATGGGCTAGCAGTTAGCTTAGCCTGCCCGGCTTCTGCGTCCTGTCAGACCGCCCTCGGTGTTTCCTCATCGGGCGCAGCTCCAGGCAGGGCCGTGGTCCCTGGGCCCACAGGACGCAGCAGACCAGGCTCTCCTAGCCGATCCAGCACCAGCTCTCCCAGCCATCAAACGAAGACACAAACTCAGACGTGGACAAAGACACTGCATGGATGGTACTGGGTGAGGCCGCCGCAAACGCAAGTTTGCACCGCCATCTTCCCACACCTGTACTGGGTGAGACTGCTGCAAACACAAATGCATGCCGCCATCTGAATTATGATAAAAAGGCAACATTTGACTCCTTAGTGTTGGTCCACATCTTCCAGGATAACTAGAGTTCTTCACAATCCCACTTCAGATGCTCCCTCCGACCCACCGTCCCCATGTCTTTGGGCTGGATCCGGCTCACATGTTGACAGTGGCTGGGCTAAAAGTTTCAATAGCTTCGCGCGTGGCGCTTCCGCGATAAAAGAATTTCGTCAACCAATCAAAGCGTCGACGCAGCTCTTGGTTCGCGGTAAAATCCGGCTTCATCTCTCGGTGTTTAGTTTGAGCTGCAGGGTCCTGCAAAATCACAACGGTGCTATAAGAACAGGTTTCAGCAGGGGAAGATAAGTGCCTGTTGTTGTATCTATACCAGTTTTGATGTGGCACTTCTACTGCTTTTGTTGAGCGGGAGTTTTTCTTCCTCCACAGCGCCAAAGAGAGGAAGACACTAAATAAAGGAAAGCGAGAGAGTAAAAAATTCTCCTGCAATTTGCAGTGAGCAGCAAAAACCATGTAACGACATCAACCGTGCGGGGGAATAATTGGAAGTCCTCTCTGCAGAAGGACAACCTGGAGAGTGCTTCCAGTGGAAGGAGGCAGGTTGTTAATAGATAAATGGAGCTGGAGAGGAGCTGGAGCTGTTTTAATTGTTTTGTCCTGCTGGAGGAATGGGACATGGACCATTAGCTCTAAATCATTACTCTGTGTGGGTGTATGTGTGTTTGTGTGTGTGTGTGTGTGTGTGAGGAGAAACCCATTTTTAAATCTTTTCAAAAGAAAAAAAATGGATTTTTAATGATCCCATTGCAGGGATTGGTATAATATGATAGTGGACCAAAGGCTTCAGAAAAAAAGGAAGTGATATCCGCCGGCTTGGATCTAAAGATCTCAGGGGTTCAGTGGCCACGTCTTGAAGTTATTGTAGGCAATGGAGAAAGAGCCGATCGACTATAAGGCCTTTCAGCAATTTCTCTCAAAATGATATATATCCACCATTTCAAAAACATCATATTCTGTTACGATGACTTTAGAGGGGGGAAAAAACAGCAAGAAATCCAAAGATTGTACATTCTATGCCTTTGGTTGACAAAATAATCCTTAAATATAGTGACATTTTCTTGGGCGTCAACATAGGGTTGATAGTTTATTCTTCTCCTGGCTCGCCACCTTGCCGTGATGGAGAAGCTTGCATGTACCAATGATCCCAAGAGCTATGCCGTCCGCAGCTTGGCTCCTGGTAGGGTCACCCAAGGTGGACAGGTCAAGGGGTAGGTTCCAGATGAAGTGCGATCCAACAAAGACCTCAACGGCAGAACTGGTGGAAGATGTCTCCAGGCCACAACGGCAGTGAAGGTAGATGAAGGCTGCAGCAGAGGGTGGAGCTAGGAAAAGTAATGTTGGGCACTGGATTTTAGTCATCATTGATATAGGCCCCAATATTGTGTATCATGATCTTTTGGATCACCACCTTGCCATGGTGGAGAAGCTTGCATGTACCAATGATCCCAAGAGCTTTGCCGCGATCCAATAAAGACCTCAACGCTGGAACTGGTGGAAGATGTCTCCAGGTCACAATGGCAGAGAAGGTGCATGAAGGCTGCAACAGAGGGTGGTCCCCAGTCGTCTCTGTTCTCCATGCCATTGGACTCTGGCCACCCCCTGCCAAGGACCGTGTGGTGGCTGCAGGCGGCACATCGGCCACTCCATGTAAAAAGCTGTCATGCACAGGTATCCTCCCATTATGCGGCTCCAGGATCGGCTTCTACACCCGCCTAAGGACCCAGAGACACCCAGAGGGAGGACGGTCATACTTGACCCCAGTGACTGCCGATGATGATGATGATGATGACGATAGTTTAATCAAGTTCGACGGACAATGCCAAACCCAAACATCCTACTGGTGACCACTGGTAAGCCTGAGCCCGGCGTAACATGACTGAAAACTGAGACCTATACCTTCGTAACATTGAGATTTGAAAGCCCTCCAATCCACACCTGTACTTTTTTGCAGAAGCCCCAGATATGGTTGATTGGTGGTACTTAGTAGCTGTTTTGCTAGGGCCAGTTGTGCGTGATGGCACGTTGCGTATTAAACGGGATGGCGCGCACACAAATGGTCGTGAAGATTCGTCGTCTTTTGCACAGATTACCTTCGCACAAATCCTGCACACCACTTCAGAAGCATCTCTCTTGGTTCTCCTCTCATGTTAGGCCAAAACCCAAAGTACTGCCAGATGGGCCGAGTGGTACCTTTTTTAAATGACTCAAAGAAGGGAACTGGCGGGCTCAACTCAGAAAGTCTTCAGAGTATGATGGGTGCTGACCCAAAGGGCACAAAAATAGTAAAGAAGTTGTCAGAACTCACAAACAAGCTGATGACCTTTTTTAGCGACCTAATTGGTCACCGCCATATTGCATGGTGATTTGCCACAGTCATTGATCAATATCCACTCACATCCGCTGGGTAGACTGCTCTTATTCTTTTTCTTTTCAATTCACTGGTATATAAAATATTTTTTTATTTTTCATCCTCTTTTTTTAAAATTCTTTTCCTCTTTTTCGCTCTAATTGTACTTGGCCAATTACCCCATTCTTCTGAGCCGTCCCGGTCACTGCTCCACCCCCTCTACTGATCCGGGGAGGGCTGCATACTACCACATGCCTCCTCCGATACACGTGGAGTTGCCAGCTGCTTCTTTTCACCCGACAGTGAGGAGTTTCGCCAGGGGGACGTAGCGCATGCGAGGATCATGCTATTCCCCCGAGTCCCCCCCCCCCCTGAACAGGCGCCCAGGACAGACCAGAGAAGGTGCGAGTGCAGCGACCAGGACACATACCCACATCTGGCTTCCCACCCACAGACACGGTCAATGGTGTCTGTAGGGGCGCTCCACCATCCATCCATCCATCCATTATCCAAGCCGCTTATCCGAACTTGGGGCGCGGGATGCTGGAGCCTATCCCAACAGTCATTGGGCGGCAAGCGGGGAGACACCCTGGACAGGCCGATCTGCGTAATGAGGTGGGACCGGGTGAGTAGGTGAGGATGGACTCAAATGTGCAAGCAAATATAAATAGTAATTAATATTCACCGTACGTGCATATAGAATATAATATAGTACCTTTATAGGACTATCACTGCCTTCCCCCCCCCAACAACAATGCCGTCGTCCATCGTGGTGTTTCTCTGTAGACATCATCATCCTATGCCGATGTGGGAGACATCACCCGACCCTGATCTCTATCAGCCAAAGCTCACTGTCAGACAACACCATTAACACACATAGGACAGCAACGCGTTTCTCCAATTACCGCCACATCACAGACCGGTCTTGGCGTCGGCTCGGCTCTCTCGTTTTCTGTCGTTATTTGCCAGCTTTTCTGCAAATCCTAATTACCTCCACCTGGATGTGGATCACATTGCTTCTCACTGTATGTGTGTGTGTGTGTGTGTGTGAGAGAGAGAGAGAGAGTGAGAGCTCAATGACCTTTTGAGTGACAGCCATCTAATAACAAGAGCTTGGCGTGTCCATAATGTGATTATTACTGCAGCTCCGGTCACAGGTCACTGACCTTTACCCTTCATACTGGGCTTCCCTACACAGCTCAACACAACCCATGCCCCCCCCCACACACACACACAAGATTTTTTTTCAAATCAGAAATAGTCATAAAAATCCACCGTTGCAACAAATCCACCCTCTCCTCCGCCACTGCTCCCAGACCACCGGTGTGTCCTTTATTCCAGTTCAGCCGGCTTTGACCATCACGGGCGACAGATATGGACTCCGCATCGTGCAGATGCGTGTTTTCATCTTTACTGCCAGACTGTCGCCGTTCTTCTCCTCGGGGTTTCCATGAAGCCAGACTTGTGTAGTGGTAGATGTTCGGGGCAGCTAATGAACCCGTTTAATCTGCTGGCCACGACCATGGATGGATTCGTAGACTCACCGGTCACTTGGCTATCGTGAGATGTAAAGTCATATCAGAGCATCCCCTGTAGAGAAGTATTTTAGTGTGTAAACTTGTTAGTTTACTGCCTTTTAATTGCAATATCTAAGAGGTAAAAATGTTTTTATGGAAAAAAAAAAGAAAGAACATATGCTGTCTTTATTCCTGCCACAGTTTCTTTTGTCTCATGTGGCCTTGCAAGATGTGTTTTGCTAAGTGAAGGGGAGCTTTGTGGTGTGGAGGCTGCACGGTGCAAGGTCTCGGTGCTGAGCCACAGCCGCACAGCAAGCTCTCCAATTCAATTTACTGCAGACCACGTTATATTCTTTTGTGATGTGCAAGGCTGCTATGTGCAACGTGTGCTTTGAGTAGCCCCTCTGTTTTGTTCATCCCCTGCGTTCGGTTAAACAGTGGCATCTCTAAAGCCATTCTGTTGTTGCCTCCTCAGACAATGTCGCTGTGTGAGGACTAAATCGAGTTGCGATAATGCACTCTCCCCTGGTGCCCAGTGTGATATGCCACGCTTCAGTGTGTGAAAGGGTATTTAAAGCTATGTGGTCATTATCTACATCCATCCAATGGAGTCTACGCCAGTCGACGGTGGTCTCCATAAAGGGTGTGTGTGTGTGTGTGTGTGTGTGTGTGTGTGAGAGAGAGAATGAGTGATCTAGTTCAGACATATTTGTGTGAACCAATCACTCACTTCTTCCAGGGTCTAGGTTAGGGTTAACAAACTAACTAGTTAGTTAACTAAGTTAGCTTGCTGGCAAGTTAATATTAACTTGGGCAACAGTTCAGAACTGATTTAGGAAAATGGCTAAAATGGCTATGGGTACAATGGCTGCAAAGGACTTAACAGGCAAGTCTCTGAAGGTGGATTGTGCTTGTCATTAGCTAGCAAGCTAGCAGTCCTTATCTGTATTTTTGCTTTGTTTATAGATTAAAGTTGTTGTAGTGTTGCTATATATATTATATATATGATTGAAGTTAGTCAGAATGTGTAAATACTTAAAACATCTTTAGCTCAGTAGCTAGCATGGCCAAAATTAGCATTATAAAAACAATTTTTAGCCATCCTTAGCTAATGTAAAATTGTCCCTGTGTGTGTGTGTCTGTGTCTGCATTGCGATGGCCTGGCGGCCTGTCCAGAGTGTCTCCCTGCTGCCCAATGACTGCTGGGATAAGTTCCAGCATCCCGTGACCCTGAGAGCAGGATAAAGTGGTTTGGATAATGGATGGATTTAGGGTTAGGGTTACGGTTAGGATAGGTTAAGGTTAGGCATGTAGTTCTGATGGTTAAGATTGTGGTTAAGGGCTAGGGAATGAATGTAGTCACAGTAAGGGTCCTCATAAGTATAGAAAAACAAGGTGTGAGTGTGTGCTTGCCTGCATATTTTTGAAGTTTCCAATTGTTCACCACAACAAAAAAAGCATTAAATTTTGTGAGTGTTATATGTTTAATGAAATGTAAAGAAGGAGAGAGAGAGAGAGAGAGAGAGACAGAGGACCAATTTGTTTGCCATGCATTTCAACTCTGTGACCCGACATCCGACATCTCATTTTCTTTCTATCCCTCCACTCACTTCTCCTTCCCTCTCTCCTCCTATCATCAGCTTTCCTCTCCTGAGCCCTATATATCCTCTGTTCACTTCATTTGAACTCGTCTCTCTATCACAGGTGTAATGAGTCCCGATGGGCCCCGATGCAAGATGGTCGAAGCGGGCCCAAGCCTGCCCATCGCAATCAGACATAACATAACATAATGTCAGTAGTGAATGAAAGAAGTGAAAGCGAACAGCTTTAAAATGACCAGCAACAGTGAAATAGACTGCACAGTTGACACCTAAGGGTGCTTTCACACTTGGGACCTGGGCCCAGATCCAAGTACACTTGACTGCACAGTCTTGACAGTCTGGCAGCTAGCTAGCTCTTCTATGTGGATTTTGCTATGGAGTAGTATGCATGTCTACAATTACGCGCGAGCAGACTTTGCACATTTTTTAGCATACCGTATACTGTAGACTCAGTGCTTGAGTCGAGATCTTTGATCCAAAAGTGGCGAGATAGAGGGGTCCATGTGTGCGGGCCCTAAACTATTGCGGGCCCCAGGGCAGCTGCATTACCTGCATATATGGTAGTTTCATCTCTGCTGTCTATGTATTCCTCTCTTTGCCATCTCCCACCTTATTCTTCTCTCCTCTCATCTGTTCTCCACCCGCATTGAGGTCTATTCTCATCTAATCAATGCCTGTAAGTTGCCACCACCCTAGACTAAACAAATCGCTCCCCAATTCTAACCAGGGTTTTGGCCTCCCGATAACTATTGCAGGTGGATGACGACTGTGCCGAGTGTGGGCGGGAATGTGGGACCTTTTCAAAAGGTGTGGAAATTGTTTAGCTGCTACAAATCACCATTTTGTTCAGAAATCTTTATTTCTTGAATGGTAGTTTTTTTGATACACCATTTGGTGCAACCTGAACACATCGTCAGTAATGAACCAAGAATCATCAGGTGTTTCGGGTCTTAACATCCTTGCCCGAGCAACCCAGCTGGGGGTGAGCAAGCCCCAACTTGTGTCCAGGTAACATGTTATGCGACGTGTTACCTCTCGTCACCCAGAGCCAACGGAAAGCCTTTTCAGTGGCCTCCAAGATGTTCCTAATGGCTCTTCTTCTTTGCAGCCCACAAATCCCCAAGAGTCCCACGACCCGTTGTAGAGACTGGCCTGCAAAGCTCCTGCAGCCCACTTCAACCAGCTCACAATGTGCCTTCTACCTATTACTTTGACTGTCTTCTGCACTTGCCACTTCCTTCCTGTTCTATCCTCGATACCCGCAGAGGAGACCTTGGTGTCAGCAGAATCTTGGTAGAGCAGGACTTTTCTTGCTTGGGCGACCTTGAACTCCTCTGCTAGAATTTTGAGAGGAAGTTTTAGCTTGGTGTTATGCCCATAAAAGGCAATGTTGCTTATGCTCCATGGCAGGCCCTGCCATCTGCACAGGAACTGGCTGACCTTCCTTTCAAAGCCCTCCACGATGGTGATTGGGACTTCGAAGATTAGTAGCCAGAGGAGTCGAGGCAGGATTCAAAGTTGATATATCCAGGCCTTGAATTTTCCAGGAAGCCCTGACTTGTCCACTGCTGAGAGCCAAGTGTTGAGGTCATCATTGGTTGTTTGGTATGCCACTGTGTCCTTCAGATTGCTGATGAAGATCTTACCCAGGCTCTTGACTGGCTTTTCAGTCACAGATGGAATTTGGGTGCCTCCCAAAGAGAAGCTGTACTGATCGGTTACTCTTCCATTCCTAAGAACCAGAGACCTGGATTTTGTGGGCTTGAAGTGCATTCTTGCCCATGTAATGAGCCGTTCGAGTCCTTGAATGAGCTGTATCCGGGCACTAATGTAGTTGTTACCATTAGGTCATCCATGAATGCCCTGATTGGGGGTTGTGGGTTCCAGATTTGGACCGGGGAACTCTGCACTCCACTTCCGCAGACTTCACAAGCATATTCATGGCCAGCGCAAACAGGAACATAGAAATTGTGCAGCCAGTGATGATACCCTTGTCTAGCCCATGCCACGCTGATGTTGAGGTCCCAGAGGACACCCTCAGGCTAAGGTTGTTAGTCAAGGATAGTTGAGGATGAGGTTTTGGATGTTCTCTGGGACGTGGTGTCTGATCAGGGCCAATTCTACCAGGTTGTGTGGGATTGAGCCTTAGGCATTAGCAAGGTGCAGCCACATCACTATTAGGTCTCCCCTGCTTTCTCAAGCCTCTCTTATCAATTCAGTAATTTCGTTGTTGTTTTCGGGGTTTCATCGCCAATGTTCGTGACACCTGCGTGCTTGAGGTTAATGCTTGTTTTCAATATAAAGGGGATTGCGTTTACTTCCAGCTAATGGTGGTTGGCAAATGATGTTTTCCAAGTAAAACCTCTGCATCTACACTACATGACTCATTGCTGTTTTTATGGGGCTGCTGGTAATGGCGATTCTGCTTTTAATAGATAGCACACTGACGAGATGGATGTCGTAGGAAAGAAGGCGAAGGTTTGATTTGAATCCATTTTGTTATGAGTTCACGACACGTCCTGATCTAAGAGAGCCGGAGCCAACAGGGGGAGCCCAAGAAAAAAAAATTTCATCAATATTTTATTAATTTATTTTTACAAATTTTTCTCCCCAATTGTATCCGGCCAATTACCCCCTTCTTCCGAGCTGTCCCGGTCGCTGCTACACCCCCTCTTCTGATCCAGGGAGGGCTGCAGACTACCACGTCTCCTCCGATCCATGTGGAGTCGCCAGCTGCTGCTGTTCACCTGACAGTGAGGAGTTTCGCCAGGAGGATGCAGCTCATGGGAGGATCACGCTACTCCCCCCAGTTCCCCCTCCCCCCAAACAGGTGCCCCGACCGACCAGAGGAGGCGCTAGTGCAGCGACCAGGACACATACCCACATCCGGCTTCCCACCCAATTGTGTCTGTAGGGATGCCTGACCAAGCCGGAGGTAACCTGGGGATTCAATCCGGCGATCCCCGTGTTGTTAATTACCACAGCATGTTCAGGAAGGGAAGTCACAGATGATAGAAGATTCACCTTCCAACAGCACTTTTGACAAGATAGGACATTGAAATGTGACGTCTCTTTTCTCACCTGGGCTAAGTAATGAGTCACCACTACTTTGAATTAGATTAACACAATCTAAATTGTAAATAGCAAGAAAGGAATTGATTGTAAATATGCTTTTTCGAAAGCACGCGGCTTCTGTGTTCAATCCCTACGTGCCGACTCCTTGATGCATATAAAGTAGGTTCGCGAAGGCGCTTCTGGGCTCAGTCAATCACATGTCAATGTGATACCAAGCAAAACCCTGAGGCAGAAATGAGGATTTAATGAGGCAATGTGTACATGGACACACACACACACACACACACAAACCTAAAGAAATATGATTAACATGCTATATAAGTGTGATGATGATGATGATGATGATGATGATGATTATTATGCTCACGGTGCACATATGCATTAAAACTCTTAGAGTTTTTGTCATGTTAGTGTCCCATCGCTCACGCACACAGACACACAAACACACACGCACACACACACATGCTGCAGTGAAGGTGCTTGGCTGGGTGTAATAATATTTCAGGGGGTGTCCGCTGAGAGTGGGGCAGTTAATTAAAGTAAAGGTCGGGGGAGCTGAGGGGCTGGAGGCTGTTGATGGACAAGGCCTCGCAGGTCCCAGCGCTGTTTGCTTACAACCGCTAGCCTTCACTCTCACATACGGCTGTGCATAGATCAGATCCACCTTGGAGGGACGTCGGGGTGTGTGTGTGTGTGTGTGTGTGTGTGTGTGCGCCCTCTTCCAAAGTGCAGCACTCCAGCTTTCACCAGTCCGATGCTATTTTATTCCAGCTGAGGATGTGTTGGAGACCACCTTTTCATTTTCTTCTTCTTCTTCTCCCCTTTTCTGTCAGAGTGATGCCTCTGTTTGCTAGTTTGAAAAGGTCAAAAGAAAATTAAGCGCTTCTCTGGACTGATTCCAGACCCTTGTATTGCCTCGGATGCTTCTCTCCGTCCACATATGGCCATGTTAAGCACATTTTACACAGAATTTTACACAGAATTGGGAGGTTTTAGAGTCCGGTGGACTCTACGAGAAGGGTTGCATGGATGCACGTGTCCGTACACAGTTTAGGCAGTAAATTGGCCTTTTTGTGTTTCCTATTAGCATGTGTCTAAACCTACACACACATATAAACGATCGAGTGATTTAACAAGTTTCCCCCCTTTTTTCTCCCCAATTGTATGCGGCCAATTACCATCTCAGCCGCTGCTCCACCAGACTACCAACTGCCGCCTCCGATACATGTGGAGTCGCCACCCAGATGGCAAATTTGCTGTGGCCCGCACCCGTCCCACACCTGACGACACTTTCACCCGGCCCACATACCGCGTGGAATGGTGGCACTTGGGCGGTCCACTCCTGTTTGCCAGATCTGGGCCAGAACCAAGCCATAGCATTGCCGCATGTGCCACATATTTGCCAAAGGTGGTCCATATTTGTTGTGTGATGTTTGGGCCATATTCACCATTTACCACACGGGCTACTTCGGGGTCACATCCAGATTACATGTTGCCGAGAGTGCCGCATCTTTGCTAAAAAAGGCCCACATTTGACTTGCCATATTTGGGCCATATTTGCTGTTATACATGTGGATCACTTCAGGCTCACATCCGTTTCGTCAGGGCCAGAAGAAGGCCAGCAGTGCTGCATCATTGCCTGACGTGGCCCACATCCGGATGTTGTCTGGGCAGGGGCTTCCTTTCACCTGACGGTGAGGAGTTTCACCAGGGTGATGTAGCATGTGGGAGGAGCACACTACTCCTCCCAGTCCCCCCCTCCCCCAACAGGTGCCTCAGACCAACCAGAGGAGGTGCTAGTGCAGCAACCAAAACACCAACCCACATCTGGCTTCCCACCCGCAGACACGGCAAATTGTGTCCATAGGGATGTGTGACCAAGCTGGAGGTAACATGGGGATTCAAACCGGCGAGCCCCGTGTTGGTAGGCAACAGAGTAGACCTCTATGCTACCCGGACACCCCGAGTGTAAAGTTGTCAACATTTCTACACGACAGGGATGACATGTTGGTGATGAAACAGGGGAACGATGCCCGTGGGAGAAGAAGCAATAAAAGTGAGCTAACCTGGATGTCAATAAGTCATATGAAGCTGGGAAAGTGCCGTCAGGAGGATTGTAGTGTTTTTTTGTTTACACCAGCCGTCAATAAGCACATAAGCTGACGTGGACATCCCATCAATCTATCCATTTATAACACTGGTCTACAAAAATGTAGTTTTTTTTTTCTTGCATGGACTTTGGAAACTGTTTTTGGCTAATTTTGGGCTGCTGAATCCAAATCTGAGCTCAGATTTGCTCCATCACATCAAGTGTTTGTGCTATCTGTGTGCTCCTTATTCAGGATTTTACAAAAGTTGACCATTTAGTCTGGCAATCTTGGTGGGGATAAAAATGACCCCTATTCAATTCCAAAGTAATGTCATGCTAGGCTGAGTGTTTATTTATTCATTGTAATCATTTTTGCATCTATCGATCTTCTAATGCAACAGTGTTTTTTAACTTCCGAGTGTAAAATTGCTGTTTTCTCAAAAATGATGATTTTTCGTAGTTCAAAAACCTGATGTGATAGGCAAAAACTAATGCCAGATTTGGATTCAGCACCCAAAAGTTAGCTAGAATCTGTTGAAAAACCCCATGCAAGAAAAATTGTGTTGACCAGTGTAATTTTCCCTTGTTTATTTTTTATTTTTTGGAGCCCCTCTGTAATTTTTCCTGGGTCATGGTGGAACTAGAGCAGTGTTTCTCAACCCAGTCCTCAAGGACCCTCTATCCTGCAGATTTTCATTGTAACCCTGCATAGGTAGCCCTGCTTGTACTTACTCGACCAATCATCTCGCAGCACTTAATTATGCAAGGTGTGCAACATCTGACAAAATTAATTGCTGATTGGTTGAATAACTACAAACAGGTACCTATTCAGGGTTGCAAAGAAAATATGCAGGATAGGGGTTCCTTGAGGACTGGGTTGAGAAACACTGAACTAGAGTCTGTCACTGCTTACTTTGGCAGTCTTGCTAACCATCTATTTTCCTGTGGAGTAACGGAAAAACATATAAGAAATGTTTTTTAGTTCAATCTGACACTCATCAAGACATTCTGGCATTGTCTGCTGAAGGATGCAGTCAGTTATAACAAACCCAAGTGGGGATTCGGAAGGTTGAATCCAGCTGTTTTGTTTGACCTGGCCAACCGCTGAGAATTATGAACAGTTGCAGAAACCACCTCCAAAGCCGTGGCCAGGAACAAGCAAGCCCGCGGACGGAGGAACGTCGCCTTTGTCAGGGCTGGTGAGCAGCCTCAGTCGCAGCCCAGACCAGCAGCCGGCCTCCTCACCTCTGCGTCAGACTGGGAGCTGCGAGTCCACTTGGGGGGCCGCAACTCAGGTTCCCAGACCACATTATGACAACTGCGTTGAGGCCAGACATGGTGCTATCATCAGCCTCTTCAAAACAGGTACCCGTTATAGAGCTGATGGGTCCCTGGAAGGACCGGATGGAGGAGGCGAATGAGCGGAAGCTGTCCAAGTACCAGGAGCTGGTGGATCAGTGCCAGAGGAGAGGCTGGAAGGCGCGTTGCGAGCCTGTTGAAGTTGGGTGGTGTAGAGGCTTTGCTGGCCGCTCGCTGTGCAAGCTCTACACCCGACTTGGCATCACTGGGGCTGCTGAAAGGAAAGCCATCTAGTCTTCCGTGGAGGCTGCAGACAGCGCCTCCAGCAGGCTTCGGATCAGGAGGAGGGATCTGTGGGCCAACGCTGCTGGGACACCAGCCAGGGCCTGATCAACCCTGGCTGGCTCGCCTGAGCGAGGGTGTATGATGTCAAAAGAACCGCAACACCAGAGGACCTCAGGAAACATCACTAATGATGTGCCCCAGTGCATGCTGGGATGTCTCTTCAAGTCAATAGTCTGGTGATGCATGTGCCCAACTATATTTTATTGCAAATACGAGTAAAAGTAGCAGCTGAATGTGAATGCTAATTGAAAGGCGCAGCATTATCTTGGTCTCACAAAACCGCATTTACCGCTTTGATTTCCGTTCAATCAAACCTTATTGACAGAGCAGAGAGGGGTCAGGGTCCGGGTCCGGGTCAGGATCCGGGTCAGTGTTGACATTGTCTTCTGTTAACTGGATTCAGATTTATGCAATACGCTGCAGCTGATTTGGATATTTTTCTCAACATTAGCTTATTTTCTTGTATTTCTTTTGTTGTTGCAGCCTTATCACCAGGGACCTGGCCCTGGTCCAATTTCAGCGTGGTTCTTTTGGGGGGCTGGGCTGGGGGGGTTCTGTATGAGATCACAGTGTTTGTGTGGTCGGTGGAGCGGCTGAAGCAGGAGATCGATGGTGGTGGAGGAGGTAGCAGCCGCTGCAGTCTGCCTTAACCTGCAGAGCGCTGATCGAACAGCCCTCTGCCCTAGCAACACACACACACAGGAGTACACACGTACACGCACACACAGACACACACATCCACACACACATATGCACTCATGCTCAAAAACACACACACACACTTATAGATACACACCGACAAGCATGTTCATATAGACACACAAACACACACTAAAATATGCTTACACACAAACACACGTGCATACACACACACATACACTTATAGATACACACCAACAAGCACTCACAAGCATGCTCATGTAGACACACTCGCAAACAAGCACACACTAGAATATACTTCCACACAAACACACATGCATGCATATACACACACACACACTTATAGATACATACCGACAAGCACTCACAAGCATGCTCATATAGACACACTCACAAACACACACCAAAATATACTTACACACAAACACACGTGCATGCACACACACACACACACTTATAGATACACACCAACAAGCACTCATAAGCACGCTCATATAGACACACTCACAAGTACACACTAAAACATACTTGCACACACACACACACACACACTTATACAGACTAACAAGCACTCACAAGCATGCTCTTATAGACACACTCTCAAACACGCACTAAAATATACTTATATATACACACACACACGTGTATGCATACACTCACACACATATGTGAGCATACAAAGATAATTACACAATGTATGTGCACACCAGCCTTCATGTTGAAGCCCACACAAAACAAATAGAAATGTGTATAGTCACAGTCTGGTGTGTACTAGTCCATTAAGTGTGAGTGTGGTGCTGATGAGCCAGGAGGGAGGCGAGGGAGAGGAAGGGAGAACGGAGTCCAGATGAGGAGTGTCTGGGACTTACAAGAGAGAGAGTGTAGTGACCATGTGACATGGGCCCACTTGGTTTACACAAACAGCAGAAGCATTCCGTATACAGTATCATGAAGCACAAGTGTGATCCGCTGCTGTCAGAGAGAGAGAGAGAGAGAGTGAGTGTGTGTGTGTGTGTGTGTCTGTGCATGATCATATATTGGCTGATCCTACATGTCTCAGTGTGTTAGATGAAGTCCATCCCTGCTGGATCCAAATCCGACTGGGATTTAGTTACACCCAACTGCAACACATACCCATATGTGGTGTGTGTGTGTGTGTGTGTGTGTGTGTGTGTGTGTGTGTACGTGCAGCAACAGTGTATCTGACTCCAGATCAGAAGGCTGCGTGTTGGCATCATGTTGGGATCATTTCTGTACCTAAATAAAGGAGGCGTCATGCTAGCTCTGGGCTTGTAGCCGGTGCTTTCATTGTGAACACAGGTGGCACGGGGGGGGGGGCGCTGCTGTCCCCATGCTGGGATGACCAATCCAAGTCCCAGCATTCCCTCCTCCGTCCTACCTGCAAGTCAAAGCGGATTTTCTAGCTAGGATGCATCGGGGGGTGGGGGGGTTGTCATGTGTGTGTGCACAGCTGCAGAGCATTTGTGTGTATGCAACAGCGTAAAATCACGTCACATTTAATAAGTACACACACAAAACACACAAAAGACAAAAAAACGTATCCAAAATTTGCAAAAACGACACCACCAAAAACACACAAAAACAAAACAAAACAAAAACGCACAAACAAATCCCACCGTCCAGACGACAAACGACCAGCCAGGACGACTGTCGGGACTGCCGCTCTGCACAGGCTAGCAGCTAGCTTAGCCTCCTGTCAGACCGCCCGCGGGGCTTCCTCTTCAGGTGCAGCCCCGGGCAGGGCCGTGGTCCCTGAGCCCACCGGACCGCAGCAGGCCAGGCTCCCTCAGCCGATCCGACACCAGCTCTCCCAGCCAGACACCACCTCCCTGCACTCCACACGATGACCACACACCACATGATATATCTGACCACGGACTGAAGAACACATATCATATCAGATTTTATTGTGGCCTCCAGGTGGCGTGGTGGTCTATTCCGTTGCGTACCAGTGCAGGGTTCGCCGGTTTGAATCCCCGTGGTACCTCCGGCTTGGTCGGGCGGCCCTACAGACACAGTTGGCCGTGTCTGCAGGTGGGAAGCCGGATGTGGGTATGTGTCCTGGTTGGTGTACTAGCGCCTCCTCTGGTCGGTCGAGGCGCTTGTTTAGGGTTGGGCGGGGGGAGGGGGAACTGGGGGGAATAGCGTGATCCTCCCACACACTACATCCACCCCTGGTGAAACTCCTCACTGTCAGGTGAAAAGAAGAGGCTGGCGACCCCACATGCGTCGGAGGAGGCGTGTGGTAGTCTGCAGCCCTCCCCGGATCGGCGGAGGGGGTGGAGCAGAGGGGGTGGCGCAGAGGGGGTGGAGCAGCCACCGGGGCGGCTCGGAAGAGTGGGGTAACTGGCCAAATACAACTGGGGAGAAAAAGGCGGACCCCCCCCCCATAAATAAATAAATAAGACTTAAAGTTGTACTGCTCAGGGAAATTGTGTGTGTGTGTGTGTTTGTGTGTGTGTGTGTGTATGTGTGTGTGTCTGTGTTTGTGTGTGCTTGTGTGTATGTATGTGTTTGTGTGTGTGTGTACGTATGTGTGTGTGTGTGTGTATGTGTGTACGTGTGTGTATGTATGTGTTTGTGTGTGTGTGTGTGTGTGTGTGTGTGTGTGTGTGTAAGCTCACAAGCATCGTTGTTGAGCTGTGGTTAGTGAACTCGCCTCCATCAGTCAGGTTCATGTGAAATGAAGCGACAGCTTGGCTGTTATTCAGTCTACACCTGTCACGTGTAGCAGCCCCTCGTCTCTCACACCTCACAGGTCCGAAACCAGCCAGCGTGGCACCCGGGCCGCCCTCCCACCTTCAGCCTGCTGCTCTGTTTAGAGAGCACAGCCTACGAGGAGGGCAAACTATCACATGAGGGAACCCTGACCACCTCTGGGTGTACCGGCGTGATGGGATCGAACCGCCAGGTCACCGCCGGTACCAGCAGACGGCTATGGGACATAACTGCGACACAATGACTAAAGGCCTTCAGTTACACGTGTCTGATACCGGCTCTCAGAACACACACATGGCATGTACAAACACACACACACACACACAGAAAACAGAAACAGTGGTGGGAGGTGAGGGGCTAGTGAAGAGATGGTTGACAGTGTGTGTCAGTGTGGGGATCAGGATCGGGATCAGGATCGGGATCAGGATCGGGTGTTGTGCTCCAGTCAGCTGTGGGATTCCCTTTCCAACCAACCAAACTGCCACCAGCACAGCTGCTTGTCTGGAAAGAGGGCCGCCAGTTAGAGTGTGAACCCAAACATCATGCACACACACACACACACACACACACACACACACACACACACACACACACACACACACACACTCATACACATACACACATGCAAGCCCATGGCACGCTACAGTCCCAATCTCTCTCCCTCTCACTCACTACTCACTCACTCACTTGGTCACCCACTCACCCACTCACTCACTTGGTCACTCACTCACCCTCTCATTTAGTCACTCATTCGATCACTCACTCACTCACCCTCTCATTTAGTCACTCATTCGATCACTCACTCACTCACCCACTCATTGGTCACTCATTTGGTCATTCACTCACTCACTCACTCACTCACTTGGTCACCCACTCATTTGGTCACTCACTCCGTCACTCACTTACTTGGTCACTCACTCACTCACCCTCTCATTTAGTCATTCACTCACTCACTCACTCACCCTCTCATTCGGTCATTCACTCACTCACTCACTTGGTCACTCACTCACTCACTCACCCACTCATTGGTCACTCATTCGGTCATTCACCCACTCACTCACTCATTTAGTCATTCACTCACTCAGTCACTCGGTCACACACACACGCACACACACACACACACACACACACACACACACACACACACTCATTGTCAACAAGGAGATGAAGGTCACGCCTCTTCCTCCCTCCATCCCGGCTCAGTGCCGTAGGCAGCCGTGAGGACCGTATCACAGCGTGAGATGATAATTCAATCTCCTTTTATAAAATACGCCTGCTTACTCAAACAAGACACGCTGCTCCCGTGACCGACATCACCATTATTCCCGTCCCCTCGCTTCCACAGTGTCTCCGCATCCTCATCATATTCCCACACGTCCGCCGTTATCCGTGTGCCGGATTTTTCCCTGACTCTGAGCTAATGGGATGAATCCAGCAGCAGCAGCTGCCGGCGCAGGGAAGGAGAGATTGACAGCTCTTATCCACGTGTTCTGCTCTCTCCCCTCCCCTCCCCTCCCCTCTCCTCGCTCTCTGGCCCCACTCTCTCACCCCACTTTTATCTTTTCCTCCTTCCCTCCGCTCCGCTTTCTTTACTCCTATCCCTCTCTTCCCTCATCTCTCTTCTCATCGCTGTCTTCCCTTATCCCTCTTTTCTCTCATCTCCCTCTTCCCCATCCCTCTCTTCCCTCATCTCTCTTCTCATCCCTGTCTTCCCTTATCCCTCTTTTCTCTCATCTCCCTCTTCCCCATCCCTCTCTTCCCTAAACCCTCTCTTCCCAAGCCCTCTCTCCCCTCGTCCCTCTCTTCCCTCATCCCTCTTCCTTCAACCCTCCCTTCCCTCATCCCTCTTTTTCCCATCCCCCTCTTCCCCATCCCTCTCTTCCCTCATCCCACTCTTTCCTCATCCCTCTCTTCCCGCATCCCTCTCTTCCCTCATCCCACTCTTCCCCATCCCTCTGTTCCTCCATCCCTCTCACCCCTCATCCCACTCTTCCCTCATCCCACTCTTCCCCCATCCCTCTCTTCCCCATCCCTCTTCCCTCATCCCTTCCTTCCCTCATCCATCTGTCCCCTCATCCCTCTCTTCCTGCATCCCTCTTCCCTCTCTCCCCTCATCCCACTCTTCCCCATCCCTCTGTTCCTCCATCCTTCTCACCCCTCATCCCTCTCTTCCCTCATCCCTTTCCCCATCCCTCTTTCCTCATCCCTCTTCTCATCCCTCTCTTCACTCATTCCTCTCGTCCTTCATCCCTCTCTCCCCTCATCCCTCTCTTCCCCCTCCCTCTTCCCTCATCCCTCTCTTCCCCATCCCTCTCCCCTCATCCCTCCCTTCCCTCATCCATCTGTCCCCTCATCCCTCTCTTCCCAATGCCTCTCTTCCCCATCCCTCTCTTCCCTCATGCCTCATCCCTCTCTTCCCCATCCCTCTTCACTCATCCCTCCCTTCCCTCATCATCTGTCCCCTCATCCCCTCTTCCCCATGCCTCTCTTCCCCATCCCTCTCTCCCCTAATCCCTCTCTTCCATCATCCCTTTCCCCCATCCCCCATCCCCCATCCCTCTCTTCCCTCATCCCTGTCTTCCCTCATCTCTCTCTTCCCCATCCCTCTCTTCCCCATCCCTCTCTTCTTCAGCCTTCCCTCCCCATTTTTCTGTCTTTCTGTTTTCCTTATCTCTCTTGGTGATACCAGCCAGAGGTCATGGAGTTTGTTTTCTACCCCTCTCGCTCTCATCACTCCGTCTCTTCCCCCTCTCTCCTTTCTCACACACCTCTGTTGATCTGGCCTCGTCTTTTGCCTCTCTGCTCCTTCTCTCTTTCAGTGCCAAAAACACCAAACAGGGATTTGGCTGTCCGCCTCTCTCACCGTCTTCTCTCTTTTTCCTTTCTGTCCGCCTCTCTCACAATCTCTCTTGTCTTTCTGTCCACCTCTCTCACTGTCTTCTCTCTTTTGTCTTTCTGTCCACCTCGCTCACCATCTTCTCTCTTTTTTCTTTCTGTCTGCCACTCTCACCGTCTTCTCTCTTTTTTCTTTCTGTCCACCTCTCTCACCGTCTCTCTCTTTGCTCTGTCTGTCCACCTCTCTCACCGTCTCTCTCTTTGCTCTGTCTGTCCACCTCTGGAGCGTCATTAGAAGGTTTTGTGTTGCTCTGGTGTTGGAAGAGAATAACTGATTATAGGTCTGCTTGTACAATTCAAAAGCGCTCTGTCTCTCTCTCACTCTCTCTCTCGCTCTCTCTCCCTCTCACTCTCTCTCTCGCTCTCTCTCCCTCTCTCTCCCTCTCTCTCTCCCTCTCTCTCTCTCTCTCTCTCACCTTTTTTCCCCACCTGCTGAACTGTGGTACACAAGGATCATATGATTAACAACAAATGTTAGGTGTTGATTGTTGTTTGTGCATGTGTATATGTGTGTGTTTGCGCGCGTGTGTGTGCATGTGTGTGTGTGTGTGTGTGCACATGTTTGCATATGTGTTTGTGCGTGTGTGTGTGTGTGCGTGCATGTGTGTGCATATATGTGTGTGTGCATGTGTGTGCATATGTGTGTGTGTGTGTGTGCATGTGTGTGCATATGTGTGTGTGTGTGTGTGCATGTGTGTGCATATGTGTGTGTGCGCCTGTGTGCATGTGTGTGTGTGTGTGTGCGTGTATGCATGTGTGCGTGCATATGTTTGCATATGTGTGTGTGTGCGTGTGTGCATATGTGTGTGTGTGTGCATGTGTGTGCATATGTGTGTGTGTGCATACTATGTGTGTGTGTGTGTGTGTGCATGTGTGTGCATATGTGTGTGTGTGCATACTGTGTGCGTGTATGTATGTGTGTGTGTGTGTGTGTGTGTGTGTGTGTGTGTGATATCGACCTCATTTGTCGGAGGTGGGAGTTTGCAGGCGTAGATGAGATGGTGCAGTAGCTGGGAGACGGTGTGTGTGTGTGTGTGTGTGTGTGAGTGATGACTTGGCAGCAGTAGTTAGTACACTGTGTGGGAGGTTGAGGGGTTGATTGATAGCTCTGACAGTCTAATAATACAGCCCGTGATGGCTGATCATATCAGCCCATATCAATAACCTCCCATATTAAAACCTAGCCCGGGGCTACATGTCCGAGTGTGTGTGTCTGTGTGTGTTTGTGTGCATGTGTGAGTGTGTATGTGCACGTGTGTGTGTGTGTGTGTGTGTGTGTGTGTGTGTTGCTATGTGGCAGGGAGCGTGCGAGAGAGAGAGGGAGAGAGAGAGAGAGAGAGAGAGGGGGGTGTGGGTGGCTGTGGTTGAGAGAGAGAGAGAGAGGTGGGTGTGGGTGGCTATGTGGCTGAGAGAGAGAGAGAGAGAGAGAGAGAGAGAGAGGTGGGTGTGGGTGGCTATGTGGCTGAGAGAGAGAGAGAGAGAGAGAGAGAGAGAGAGAGAGAGAGGTGGGTGTGGGTGGCTATGTGGTTGAAAGAGAGAGAGGTGGGTGTGGGTGGCTATGTGGCAGAGAGAGAGAGAGAGAGGTGGGTGTGGGTGTGGGTGGCTATGTGGCTGAGAGAGAGAGAGAGAGAGAGGTGTGGGTGGCTATGTGGCAGAGAGAGAGAGAGGTGGGTGTGGGTGTGGGTGGCTGAGAGAGAGAGAGGTGGGTGTGGGTGTGGGTGGCTATGTGGCTGAGAGAGAGAGCACAGTAATGTGTTGCCATATAAACAGTGGTTTTGTGTTATCAACACTTCTGTTCCATTTTGACTTGTTTGTCTGATTTCTTGTTCCTGCTTTAACTAAGTAGACCGCTCGTTCGCCCCCACTCTAGCCCCGCCCCTCCTTCATTCTGATTGGCTGGTGGAACTAGAAGGGACATTTGATGAGCCGTGTGCTCGAGCAACTGCAGAACTTATTTAATCTTTGGAAGGTTTGGGGGGGGGTGGTGAAGGCTGTAAACAGGATGTGAAGTGGGTGCAGGGGGACCGGAGTGTTCACAGCGCCACCTCTCCATAGAAAACAATGCAAACACACAGGAAGTGCTTCTTATTATTATTATTACTGGTCTCTGGTGGTCACATGACCTAAGCCATCAAGTCCATGATCAGTTGGACTCGATAATAGCAGTGGTTCTCATCTCAGACAGTGCGCCCTTGTTTTTATTCTCCCCCTCCTTCTCCCCCTCCCCCTCCCTCCCTCTCTCTCCCTCCGTCCATCAGGGCACGGCTCCAACACTCCTTGCCGCAGAGTGTCTGGAGTCAGCTCATTTCTCCATCCATTCGCTGTTAATGAACCCCCTCACCCCACTCTATGACCACCGCCCTCGGTACAGTCGTCCCGTAGCAAAGCTGAAGGCGGTGCGCACACCGACCGGCACGCCGGAGCAGGAGCTCGGCACGCTGGCACGCACACTGTGTTCCGTGTTATCCGGTCGTGGCTCACGCAGATGCTTTGTGTCCCGATTCCTGCAGTAGCGTAGCAACCGCTCGCTGCCATCCGGCTTCGCCGGCGCCGCGGGGCACAGCGTGGACTGTGTTTTGAGGCCTCCAGCAGCCTCAAAGGAAGCTCGGCCCGGAACGTGATGACATGCTCGGAGTTTGGACGGATCCGACCATGTTGCACGTGACCATATGAAGACAGCCTAACTAGACACCGTGTCTCAGCCGTTCCTTGTCCCCATCGGTGGGATGCTGGACGGGTCTTACTGGTTGAACACTAACTGGCCAATGACTGGGTGAATTCCCATGATGCTCTGCCTTGGTAATGGCGGAGGGTTGGTTCATGAGCAAGTGCAAGAAATACTTCTGGTGGCAATGGTAGTGTGTGTCATTGACCGAGGTGTGTGTGTGTGTGAGGGTGTATTTGTGTGTGTGTGTGTGAGAGAGTGAGAGAGAGAGAGGGATTGTTGTTATTGTTGTTATTTCTTTATTGATGGGTATAATGTTGTGTTAATGTTCATTATTAGTGTTATTATGTGCTGTCCAAATTGCACTTCGATGCTTTGGCAACAGTGTTTTTAAAACTTTCATGCCAATAAAGCCCTTGGAATTTGAGAGAGAGAGTGTGTGTGTGTGTGTGTGGTGTGTGTGTGTGTGTGTGTGTGTGACAGCTCTCAGCAGTAGTACTTAATCACTGCTACTGTAACTATTCCCATGTGCCTGTGGGACGGTGTGTGTGTGTGTGTGTTGTTGTGCAGCTGTGGATGGCTACTTGTGTGTTTAGTCGTCTGGACAGGGACGTGTTTGTCCATCACGTGGGTGGCAGTAGGGAGGTATGAGGCTCATGCGACATGTGTCCGTATGCGTGTGTTATGTCATGGGCCAGTCTAGGGGAAGTCTAGAATGGAGTCAGGCTCCAGTGCTCCCCCCCTGCCGGTATCGTCACACTGAAAGCTTATGTACACAAACCTGCACACGCGGTGTGCGATCAGTGAGTTTGATTCTGACTGTGAATCTAATCAGCGCTTTCTCTTTCTCCTCTCTCCCCTTTTTGCCCACGTCCCGTCCTTCCGACCCGCGTTCCCGGTTCTCCCGATGCTCTCCTTTCCAAAGGTAAGTGTCCTCACCTTCAATTGTGCCACGTTGTTTTGTAGATGAGGTACAGCCAGCAGCCTTTACTTTACAGTAATAGTGCAAAAAAAACAGTCAGCAAGACCAGACCCAAGTAAACACACATGAATGGCCGACCAAAACCCACACCGCACCCCATACTTTGTTTCATCCCTTGTTCTGTACTTGATATTTTTAGCACATTGAAAGCTCATCACCTCTGAATACATGTGAGTAACATGTCGGTACCGACAAGTCGAGCGCTGACAGGTAATGTTGTGTGTCCCCCATGTTGGGCAGGTTAACACAGGTCAGTAAATACACAATGGGCCACCATTCCCTCTGGCCCAGCAGACCTTCATGGTACCTTCTGGAATGATTCAAGGAATGCTTAGATGTGGTGGGCTGTAGACCTGGACTGTTTCTGGGTTTTAAGGATCTTGTTGGCCAGGAAAGTTGCAACTTTGACTGGATAGTTCTTGTAGTTGGCTCAAAACAGAGATACTTTGCAGCATCTGGATATCATGGTATCTTCTGGATCAGTCCGGGAATGCTTAGATGTGGTGGGCTGTAGACCTGGACTGTTTTTGGGGGGTTTAAGGATCTTGTTGGCCAGGAAAGTTGCAACTTTGACCGGATATTTCTTGTAGTTGGCTCAAACAGAGATACTTTGCAGCATCTGGATATCATGGTATCTTCTGGAATCAGTCCGGGAATGCTTAGATGTGGTGGGCTGTAGACCTGGACTGTTTTTTGGGGGGGTTTCAAGGATCTTGTTTGCAAGGAAAGTTGCAACTTTGACCGGGTATTTCTTGTAGTTGGCTCAAAACAGAGATACTTTGAATCATCTGGATATCATGGTATCTTCTGGAATCAGTCCGGGAATGCTTAGATGTGGTGGGCTGTAGACCTGGACTGTTTTTGGGGGGTTTAAGGATCTTGTTGGCCAGGAAAGTTGCAATTTTGACCGGATATTTCTTGTAGTTGGTTCATAACAGAGATACTTTGCAGCATCTGGATATCATGGTATCTTCTGGAATCAGTCCGGGAATGCTTAGATGTGGCGGGCTGTAGACCTGGACTGTTTTTTGGGGGGGTTTTAAGGATCTTGTTGGCCAGGAAAGTTGCAACTTTGACCGGATATTTCTTGTATTTGCCTCGTGACAGAGATACTGTGTTTATCCACCACACTTGGAGGTTGTGTTTACACCTGGTAGTAACATGTGTCTTGGGTGATCTGATCACAAGTGGGCAGCTCTGAGGTGCCTCAGTTCACACCTGGCATTAGAATGTGTCTCCCTCCACATGGTAGGGGGTTGGCTTGGCCTTGACGGCCAGCGGAGAGGGGGCGTGGCTAGCGGGTGAGTAGACCCTATAGGGAGGCTGATTAGTCATCAGGTGTGTCAAGCTAGCAACTTGTCCTTATGTACGGCAGTGAAGCTAGGTGCTGGGCCAGACACAGGGATGGAGGGAGACGGAGAGAACGACTCCGGCGCCAGAGCACGCCGGCCTGTGCGAGTAAACGAAATGAACGACGTTGTTAAATAAAGCCCGTGTTGACCGCCTTAAACCGTGTCTGCCTTCATCTCGAACCCTCCCCGTGGCACAGACGTGTCACACTCACGTAAATAAACACGTAAAACACGTACGGCGACGTGAGGAGGTAGCCTCGTTTTAATACGCCGTCATATTAAACAACATTCGAAGTGCTCTTAAAGAAATGATATAAAATATAAATCATCCCGTATCCCAACTGCCCTTCCTTTCCTTTATTTCCCTTCCGGTTTGTTATGAAGCACAACAGGTTTTTAAAACAGTGATGTGTTAATAAACGTTATTGTTATGATGATGATGATGATGTAGATCTGTCTGAAGGCCTTCAGACCCCTGACCTGATATACATATTATTACAACGGCATGGATGCAGCAAATGCATGTGGCGCCAGAAGGGGGAAAAATGATCCGATGAGGTAAATTAACCGAGTTAATTAGGAGCGCCGGGCTGAAAACTCGTTATGTGGGATAATGTAAATATCGGAACACTAGAGTTTGTAATTCTCAACCCGAACCCTGTCAGGCTCGACCCGATCATGTCGGTTCAGGCTCAGATAATTCAGTTATTCCAGCGGGTTTGAGGGGGTCAGGGTTCTGCGCTGCGGTGGATCAATGAACCGTAACCTGAAGTTGAAGAGCAGGGGGGGGGGGGGGGCTCTTCTGCAGTTGTGGGTCTGATGTGTGTCGGAAACTACAGACGAGGTTAAAGAATATATATATATATATATATATATATATATATATATATATATATATATATGTGTGTGTGTGTTACCAGCCAGCAGGATTTTTTACGATTGCCAAGTAATGTTGGTCCCCTACCAGCGAGGCTGGTAAAATAGACAAAGCAGTCTTAATGGAAGATTTAGTGGTATTTAAGCAATGTCAGGTGGGGTTTCCTACAGTACGTCTACGCCTGGAGACTCTGTTCAGATGTGGAAACGATTTCATTGTCGCAGATAACAAATCCACCAAACACCCTCTTCATGCCAACATCCTGGTGTTTTCCTGGATTACAAATCCTGGCATTGTCCCACCACCACCACCATCAAGTCGATTCCAGCTTTTCAACCTGGAACTTCTCCTTTACACACACTCAACAAATCCCTTGTGTTGTAGTCACGCCAGTCTCATGTGTATGGTCACCCCTTTGTTTATCCTGAGCTCGATGGAAAAGAGGGGGCGAGCTAGTTTATGTTGAGGTGGTGCTATTTTTCCTGCATTGGCGGTATTTGCACAAAATGCAGTTCTGTTTGCCATGATGCCACAAGTTGTTGGCGGGGAGGATTTCTGTGCTTTTCCCCGGAGCAGTTTCCCCAGGAGTTTGAGCCACGGACCGCTTTCAAACAAAGATGATCCCAGGAAAAACCCAGGATTCTGAGGGCGTTCGGGTAGTGTAGTGGTCACCGGTTCGAGTCCTCGTGTTACCTCCGGCTTGGTTGGACGTCCTACAGACACAATTGGCCATGTCTGTGGGTGGGAAGCCGGATGTGGGTATGTGTCCTGGTCACTGCACTGGCGCCTCCTCTGGTCGGTCGGGGTGCCTGTTCAGAGGGGGAGGGGGAACTGGGGCGGAATAGCGTGATCCTCCCATGTGCTACATCCTCCTGGCGAAACTCCTCACTGTCAGGTGAAAAGAAGCGGCTGGCGACTCCACGTGTATTGGAGGAGGCATGTGGTAGTCTGCAGCCCTCCCCGGATCAGCAGAGGGGATGGCGCAGCGATTGGGATGGCTCGGAAGAGCGGGCTAATTGGCCAAGTAAAATGTGGAGAAATCCAGAACAATAAACCCCAGTATTCTAGTTGACTGTGAAAGATGTAATTGAGAAGTAAAGCAGCGGATATTGGTTTGCTAGTCCCTGGCAGTATGAACTGGTATACCCACAAGAAAAGCAAACGTTTTCCCTTCATAACGAAGATTTCTGAGTGTCGACTTGTCACCAGCAATCGACCCTGTGCGTAACTGTAGTCCACTGACTTCCGGTTTCCACGGCGGCGGTCATACCAGTTTCCTGTTTGTTGGCGTGTGCTATTGACAATGGCACATTTTTCGTGCTGTTTGCAAGATTTAGCATGGATAAATGTCAACGACATGCACAGAACTGTCGACAAACCTGCACCTACCAGCAAACGGGGGGAAAGTTTCAAGTTGTACATGTCAAGTTACATCCACAATGGTGAGGATGAGGACAAACAGGAAGCTGGTATGGCCGCTGAAGTGGAAACCGGAAGTCAGTTATGCGCAGAGTCGATTGACCCGCCTCTAATCCACTGTATCTCAGCCTATTGCACAGGGTAAATGCTGCAAAAATGCACACAGGTTTGGTCTCATCTCGTCCTTATTGTGGGGAGTAGGTCTCTACCACGTGGTATTTGTAGTGAGCCTTTCGGTGGGCTTCAGAAAGGAATCATCAGGCATGCAGTAAGTGTGATGCTGTGACATGGTGCAGTGCGTATGTATTGCAGAGCACATAGCTGCTCCTCCTCTCCGGTTGCCAGGCCTCCCATCCACTCTTCCCAGTTGCTTGCTGGCAACATGTAAATAGATTTTGTCTTGGCTACCTCTCTAGGAAAAGACACACACACACACACACACAGACACACACACACACACACACTTCCTCTGTCAGTTTTCCGCTCTCTAGCTAGCTCAATCGCGCATTCTCCTGTCTTTCCGCCTTTTAGCTCGCTTTCTCTCTCTTTCTTACTTTCTTTGCTTGTGTGCCTTTACTCACCCACTTCTGTCATACCCGCTTCCTCTCGCAACCCACATCTCTTTCTCTCCGTCCTTCAGTTTACACCAGCTCTCGCTCCCCCCCTTCTCATCCCCGCACTCCGTTTCTGTCACGTCTTTCGTCTATTTGCGTCTCTCTCGGTCTCGGTGTCTTGTTCTCGCTTCTTGGCTCTGTGCTGTGAGTGACAACTCCTTTCATGGAGAGGAAGAGACTTTTTAAAAACGACACAAACTGGCCAGGCGAGCGAGAAGGGAGTCACACGCACCCGTAAGCACAAGTTAACATTCATTCATTCATGAACTGTTGTGTACCTGCTCGGTCGAACATGGGAGGTTCTGCAGCAGCTACCGGGCTGCACACATTGATGCTGCATCATAGAGACGAGCACATGCTAGGCTAAAGTTACCATCTGTAGTTATTCTCTGCATCTGTTTTTCAATCATAACCGATATTGGTTTGCATCATCTGAGGGAGGAAAGTCACCGTCTGGGGGTAGCAGGGGTTTAAAGTTAGGCTGGGTGAGATCTCCTCATCGATCCAGCCTTTTCAGGAATCAGGAACGAAATATCGTTTCCTCCCAGCCCACAGCCGTGCAACACAAAGACAAAAACATAACCAAAACCTACAAGAACACATATATCCAAACTACAAAAACACATATATCAAAGATATTAAAAAAAAAAACCTCACTGTCTAAGCGAACGCCAGCCAGGATGACTGTCAGAACTGCCGGTCTGCATGGGCTAGCAGTTAGCTTAGCCTGCCCTGCTTCTGCATCCTGTCAGACCGCCCTCGGTGTTTTCTCCTTGGGCGCAGCTCCAGGCAGGGCCGTGGCCCTTGGGCCCACCAAACGCAGCAGACCAGGCTCCCCCAGCCGATCCAACACCAGCTCTCCCAGCCAGACCCCCTCGACACACCTCCCCACACTCCACACGACGACACCAAAAACACAGTCAACGCCAGGCGAGGCCGCCGCCAGACCGCCCTCGGAGTTATAGGAACTGCCAGTCTGCATAAGCTAGCAGTTAGCTTAGCCTGCCCTGCTTCTGCGTCCTGTACGACTGTCCTTGGTGGTTCCTCTTTGTGCACATGCTCCCCCAGCCGATCCAGCGCCAGCTCTCTCAGCCGGCAGACGCAGACACAAACCCAGACACGAGGGACAAAGACACTGCATGGACGGCGCTGGGTGAGGCCGCCGCAAACGAAAGTTCCCGCAGCCATCTTTCAGTGTTGTCTTTATTATCTATCACACCTG
>JAJHIY020001733.1:97500-122500 GCA_022114975.2 Lampris megalopsis
GGCTGGGGGGGCCACCCCTTGGGGGCGCCACTGCCCAGCGCTGGTGTAACGGGGTGGGACGACGTTTGCAGATATCCCGGGAGGTTGAACCAGTTCATCCGGACACAGCGTTTACTGAGAGAAACCTTCCGTCGCTCACCTGAGTGACCTCTTCAGCCTCACCTGGCTGCAGGTACCCCCGCCCTTATACACGACACAGTGGCTCAAAGCCCCAAACTAGCGACCCGGTGTCGTGTGCAAATTGGCCTGATCATTAACTGGAGTTACAACGGCCGTGTGTCCTATTCACAGAGGGGTTTGGGGGGAACAGTTGCAATCTGCATATGCATGAGGAATCGGGTTCCACCCAACAAGCGCCAGCTTGTTAGATGAGGCTTCAGAAGCATAATTATCGTGTAAAAGCCCTACAATGGCTCATAACTTTAATAACAAGCTTTCACGCCAACAATAATTCCTCTTTTTGGAAGGAAAACATAGCAAAGCTTAGAGATAATGGGGATTTCATCAGTGAGAAGTTGGATGTGGTGCGGGACCTCCGAAGCCTTTTGTGAAGACGAATCGACTGAACGTTGCAGTCGGCGGTACTTAGAGAGACGCTGCTGGTTTCTGTGCCGGCTGGTGGCCGTTTAAAGTGCATTCAATCAAGCTGTGATGGGAAGGACAGATCCTCGCGTATCAGCAGGTTTTCGCCACACAGGAAGAGAAGGGGGATAAATACTGTAATCGATCTGACGCGATGGGAAGTGCTCGCAGGCACGTGACGGAGGCATCACAGAGGTCTCGAGGAGTTAGACATGGCTGGACCTCCTCTGAGCACGTGAGGAGAAGCACACGAGTGCGTTTTGGGCCGTGGGCGGCGTGGGTCAGGAGGTAGAGAGGGTGGTCTAGCAGTGGCGGCTGGCCAGTACAGGGCGCCGGGGCGCCGCCCCCTTCAAATATCAAGAGGTGAAAATCTACTTAAACATGTTGAATATAATTTAGTTGTATGATGCAAATAATTAGGAGATAAAAGTGTTGTCAGTCTGTGAGTGCTACGTGTGGCGAGCAGGTGACCTGAGGCCGCTGTCTGATTGGTTCCTTCAGGTTTTCCAGGGGGCGCAGTTCTGTGCCGCCCCGGACACTCCCACTTTTGTTGGCAGCGAATTGGTATTGTTTTAATGTTTTTTGATCTAGTGTGACTGGACAGTTCTCGTGGCTGTCAATCATGTTCGCACCCACCACGACGCCTCGTCTCGACTGTCAATCATCCACCGCCTACCAACCCTGATAAAATCTATAGGCTAAGCTGTCCTCCTTAATAACTCTGTGACTGTGTGGACATTAAAGCAGGTGTCAGGAGGTGTGCTGTGCCAAGGTAAATCGCGCCCCCCGCCCAACAAAATTTTTTTAGCACCAGCCGCCACTGTCTTCTAGCAATCGGAAGGTCACTGGTTCGATCCCCGGCTCTTTCAGACAGCATGTCGAAGTGTCCTTGAACAAGAGAACTGAACCCTTAATTGCTCCTGATGAGCAGGTTGGCACCTTGCATGGCAGCCTCCACCATCAGTGTATGAATGTGTATGTGTGTGTGTGTGTGTGTGTGTGTGTGTGTGTGAGAGAGGGCATACACTCTGAAGCGCTTTGAGTGGTCGGTAGTCCATTTATCATCCATCCATCCATCCGTTATCCAAGCCGCTTATCCCAATCAGGGTCGCGGGATGCTGGAGCCTATCCCAGCAGCCATTGGGCGGCAGGTGGGGAGACACCCTGGACAGGCCGCCAGTCCATCACAGGGCGGACACGTGGTCCTTCCCATGTGCCCATTCCACATAATAAGGGAACAAACACTTGAGCAGGCAAGAGCATCCAACCTCAGACTGCCCTACGTCATTTACATATGTACATCCAACCCTTTTCCGGGCTGATCTCTTTATCGCTCTTACTGAAAAGCAACACAACCGGCGAGCCAAGTACAGTTTAGTGTAGCTTGTTGCTCCCCTCTTCTTCAAAACATATTAGCAGGGAAATCACTGAATGATAGTAAAAATGGTTGCAATCACTCACTTCATACTAAATAGAAAATGCAAAATTATATATTCCAGGTAACACTGACAATGTTCGCCTGGGCGAAATGAACAAAACCACCGAACTGAATCCGGTGCGGAGAAGATGGAGGTTCATTTTTGTGAGTTTTGCATCTTTCCACCAGGGCACCTTGATCTCATTAGCGGTCACAGCCTCTGCTCTAAATTTGAATTGAAAAATAGTCTACCCCCCCCCTTCTCCCCAATTGTACTTGGCCAATTACCCCACTCTTCCGAGCCATCCCGGTTGCTGCTCCGCCCCCTCTGCTGATCCGGGGAGGGCTGCAGACTACCACATGCCTCCTCCCATACATGTGGAGTCACCAGCCGCTTCTTTTCACCTGACAGTGAGGAGTTTCGCCAGGGGGATGTAGCGCGTGGGAGGATCACACCATTTCTCCCAGTCCCCCCCCTCCCCGAATAGGCACCCCGACCGACCAGAGGAGGCGCTAGTGCAGCGACCAGGACACATACCCACATCCGGCTTCCCACCCGAAGACTCGGCCAATTGTGTCTGTAGGGACGCCCGACCGAGCTGGAGGTAACAGGGGGAGTCGAACCGGTGATCTCCATGTCGGTAGGCAACGGAATAGACCCCCATGCCACCCGGACGCCCCTCAAAGTTAATCCTTGATGTTACTTCTCGACATGTCATATATTGCGGTCTGTACATCACATAAATTGTAGCCATATCTCATTGGATAGAGGTGTCCGCTCCCCCCACACAAGAAAGGTGCTGGGCCCCATACTTTCCTCATGACTTATAAGATGCTTTGGATGAATATAAGCTTTTTTTGGGCGGCACGGTGGTCCAGTGGTTAACGCTGTTGCCCCACAGCAAGAAGGTCCCGGGTTCGAACCCCAGGCCATCCCATGTCCTTTCTGTGTGGAGTTTGCATGTTCTCCCCATGTCTGTGTGGTTTTCCTCCGGGTGCTCCGGTTTCCTCCCACCATCAAAAAGACATGCATGTTAGGGTTACTACTCCTGCCTGTGCCCCTGAGCAAGGCAATGGAAAGAAGAACTGGAGTTGGTCCCCCGGGCGCTGCAGCTGCCCACGGCTCCTGTACAAAAGGATGGTTAAATTCAGACAACACATTTTGTTGTAAGAATCCATCCATTATCCAAACCGCTTCCCCTGCTCTCAGGGTCACGGGGGTGCTGGAGCCTATCCCAGCAGCCATTGGGCGGCGGGCGGGGAGACACCCTGGACAGGCCGCCAGGCCATCACAGAGCATCACTCGACTAAAGAGTCGCCCGCCTTTAGTCGAGAGGTTAGCGATGTCACCTCGTGGTGCAGTACAACCCCGGATCGAATCCCGCAGTGGGCGGGCGTTGCAGGAATGCAATGACAAAATAAAGTGGCTTTATTTTTAAGTGCCTGTAAAGTAACCCGTGACCAGTTTTCTAAAGCGTCAGGAGTTCAGTGCAGGGAACCAGTCCATCACAAGACACACAGACGAACTCACATCTCTGGTCGACACAAATGGCCTGTTAGTGTGACATGCGTGTCGTTGGAGTGTGGGAGGGAGTACATAAAGAGCCAAAAAACCCACACAAGTGCCACACAGAAGGTGGATCCACACCCAGGACCTGGCTGCGAGGGGCCAGCGCAGACCACCCAGCTAGCTATAGACACTACAAACAGCCCGCGTTACACTTGTATGCATGCACGTGCGCACTCACACACACACACAAACACGCCCGCACAGTCGCACATGGATAAGTGTATGCGCAGACACACACACAAAGACGCACGCACCCTCGCCTCCTCATCAGTAAATTAATGCTCTAATGACTGACAATTCCATCACAGCAACGAGTCTCCGAGTCACGCCCCCGTCCTTCGGAGGGAGCCCCAGCCTTCCGCCACCCCCTCGCCTCCGCTAACACCACCTATCACATTCTTCACTGCACTTCCCGTGGTGATTTATGGGAGCTGTTCGGAGCAGATTTCTATTCCGGGGGAGTTAACACTCAAAGCGTCCTAATTGAAAGGAATTAGCCCCCACATAGCCCATAGATGGAAATGGCAGCACAATATTGGGTGTTGAGTTCTTGGCACACAAGCACACACTGGTACGAACTTAAACAATACACACACACACACCACACCACACTAATACGTCACAGCCAGGACTTTGATATGCTTTGCCATCTATCTGGGTATCAGATGGCTGTTCACAGTTAATTTCACATACGCAGCGATTTTCACTTGTTTTTGTCATCTCGTCTTTGGTCCTGAGCACTCTCCTCTGCTCTACAGGAGGGTTTATTTTCGCAGTAGTTCGGATAGTGGCTTATTAATTTCAACCATCCTAATTGAAAGAACAGCAAAGGCAACGTATGCGAAGGGGTTTATGTAATAGGATATCGATAACTGAACTGCCATCTGAACTGAACAAGCCACCCGGTCCTTGTGTAACCAAAGTGAGAGCTGTGTCTGCATTCTTGGCACAGAGTCAAACATGGTCGCCGAGGTTGTCCCTTGTCCGCGATTCTGTTTGTGATGTTCGTGGACAGGATCTCAAGGTGCAGCCAAGGTGCGGAGTGTGTCCGTTTTGGGGACCTCAGAACTGCATCTCTGCTCTTCGCAGATGATGTGGTTTTGTTGGCTTCATCAGAACGCGACCTCCAGCGCGCACTGGGGCGGTGTGCAGCTGAGTGTGAAATGGCCGGGATGAGAGTCAGCACCTCCCAGTCTGAGGCCAGGGTTCTCTCCCGGAAAATGGTGGACTGCTCACTCCGGGTTGGGGATGAGTTGTTGGCTCAAGTGAAGGAGTTCAAGTATCTCGGGTCTTGTTCACAAGTGTGAGGGTAGGATGGAGCGGGAGATTGACAGGTGGATTGGTGCAGCATCAGCAGTAATGCGGACGTGGTACCGGACCGTTGTGGTGAAGAGGGAGCTGAGCCGGGAGGCAAAGCTCTCAGTTTACCAGTCAATCTTCATTCCAACCCTCACCTATGGTCATGAACTTTGGGTAGTGACCGAAAGGGTGAGATCGTGGATACAAGTGGCTGAAATGAGTTTCCTCCGTGGGGTGTCTGGGCTCAGCCTTAGAGATAGGGTGAGGAGCTTGGACATCTGGAGGGAGCTCGGAGTAGAGCCGCTGCTCCTCCACGTCAGAAGGAGCCAGTTGAGGCAGTTCAGGCATCTGATTAGGATGCCTCCTGGGTGCCTTCCTTTGGAGGTTGGCACGTTCAACTGGGAGGAGACCCAGAACTCGCTGGAGGGACTACATGTCCAGTCTGGCTTGGGAATGCCTTGGGATCCCCCAGGAGGAGCTGGAGGGTGTTGCTGGGGAGAGGGATGTCTGGAGTGCCCTACTTAGCTTGCTGCCTCCATGACCCGACCCCGGAGAAGCGGCTGATGATGAGACGAGACGAGATGAGATGAACTGAATAGCTTTAGTTATTTTGCCAACCAAGAGCTATCGATTTTGAAAGCGAGACCTGTGTAAAAGGCCGCCATGACCTTGAGACGGAGCCAAAATTGAAGAGGATGTCACGGCTCTCACAATCACATTTTCATAAATCTTAATCACAGCTGTCAATCAGCAGCCAGCAAATTAAATAACTGGTCCATCATCATGCTCAGGTGATTTCGAAAATGATTCATCCCGCCTTTATGGGGCGTCGTTGTTTTTAAGACTTAGCATTTGCGTGTTCGCGTTCATTAGTGTAAAGGTGCCCTTTTTATTTATGTTACCAGGGGCTGTTGGCGAGATCTTTGTCCTTTTGAAAGCACCGCAGTCATTTTGGCAATTAGAAGGCAGGCGAAGCTGTGGGCTCAAAGGCCGTCCTTGTAGCGAGAGACAAAGAGAATTCTAGAAGATGTCAAAGACGTAATCTTGACAGATGAGGAGAGAAGTCTGTCCCGGATTACCTCCCCCTACTTTCAATTTCACATTTTCTCCCCCGCGCTATCATGGGAATTATGGAAATGACAAGCCGAGCCAGCGCCGGTGACGAAGATTAAGGTAGAGAAGGAGGAAGAAGGAGCACTGTGTGTGTTTGTGTGTGTGTGTGTGTGTGTGTGTGTGTGCAGAAGGTGGGAAGGTGAGAGTTAGGGAGTGTGATGGAGCACTACAACTAGAGAGGAAGTGAAAGAGAGTGACAAAAACAACCTCTAAGGATCAGCGAGTCCTTTTGAAAGTCACGTATAGAGATATTTACGTCACTATAATTATATATATAAAGAAAACTTAAGTCTTCATCATTCATGGTTGCTGTTTTTCAGCGACCAGTACGTCTCATGCTTTGGATATGACATGCTCGATAACTGTATGGGTGTATGTCTCCTCCTGGATCGCCACCTTGTTGTGGTGGAGAAGCTTGCATGTACCAATGATCCCAAGAGCTTTGCGGTCCGGCCTTGGCTCCTGGTAGGGTCACCCAAGGTGGATAGGTCAAGGGGGAGGTTCCAGATGAAGCACGATCCAACAAAGACCTCAACGGTGGAACTGGTGGAAGAGGTCTCCAGGTCACAACAGCAGTGAAGGTGGATGAAGGCTGCAACAGAGGATGGTCCCAAATCGACTTGTTCTACATGCCACTGGACTCTGGACGCCCCCTGCCAAGGACCGTGTGGTGGCTGCAGACGCATCAGCCACTCTACGTAAAAAGCTGTCACGTGCAGGCGTCCTCCCTCAAGGATACCCATAAGGACCTAGGAGGAGGACAGTCATACTCAACCCCGAGTGACTGCTGATGATGATGATGATGATGGGTGTGTATGGTTTCCGATGCTGCTGAACGTTGAAGTTCCAGTGAGAAACACGAGCTTGCAGCTATGTTGGGTGTTTGGTGGGTGTCCATTGGTGTCATTTAAATGAAGAAGCTGGGGTTCAGACAGTTTTTTATGTCAAAATGTGAAAATCTTAGCAGAGCAGAAGCAGACTGGTGTCTGAAAAAATGTCTTGGTTTTTTTTTTTACATCACAATATTTGAAGTACTAACATATCAGTGGTGAAATTTTTTTTTAAAATGTTCCCCCTTTTTTTCCCCAATTGTATTTGGCCAATTACCCCACTCATCTAAGCCATCCATGTCGCTGCTCCACCCCTTCTGCCGATCCGGGGAGGGCTGCAGACTACCACATGCCTCCTCCAATACATGTGGCGTCGCCAGCCGCTTCTTTTCACCTGACAGTGAGGAGTTTCGCCAGGGGGACGTAGCATGTGGGAGTATCACGCTATTCCCCCGAGTCCCCCTGTCCTCCAAACAGGTGCCCCGACCGACCAGAGGAGGCGCTAGTGCAGCAACCAGGACACATACCCACAGCTGGCTTTCCACCCGCAGACATGGCCAATTGTGTCTGTAGGGACGCCCGACCAAGCCGGAGGACTCGAACTGGCGATCCCCATGTAGGTAGGCAAAGGAAGAGGTTGCTATGCCACCCAGATGCCCGTGAAATTAGTTTTTTTCCCCGTGTCATAGTCCCGCCAAGCTCGCACCCTTTCCATCCATTGAGGTCCACCACTAGCTGATGCTCGTGGGAAGTTACTTCCTGTATAAAAGGAAGTAACCCTACTTACAGAGGTTCAGTGTAACTGGTAGAAGAACTTTTTTGTGTTCCAGCTTGATGTTTGAGATGTCCTCAGCTCGTCAGTCAGGGGTCATTTGTAAACCGACACTTCCTCAAGTGCAGCCAACATGTAACGGAGACCTGCACATGAATCTGTTAATTGTTTTTTTTTAAGTGTCGCTAATTGATTAATTGCACATTTAAGCTGTTATTATAGCTTATTTTGAGCAAATCTAAGCTGCTGGAATGGGCCTTGATAGTTTAAGACCATGTCCTTTTTGCATCATGTTCATTATTTATTTACATATATGCTCTGCTGTGGTCGTTATTACTTCTCTGGTTTTCATTTCTTTCCGGAGCTTCCTTGTTATTTTTGTCTCCTGTCCTCTCTCTAATGTCTCCTGTCTTCTCCTTTTCATCTCTTGGAGGTCATTCGTCACTTACTGCTCAGCATCTCCTTTCCTCTCCTGTGCTGCCTTCCCTTTGTGTCCTCTCCTCTCTCTCCTCATCTCTCCGGTCCCTTTGTTTCTTCTAGTACATTCATTCCACAATGTCCTCCATGTCTTTCTCTGCCAGTTTATACATGTGCATTAACACTATTCCTCTCATTTACTCCTTTTGGTTCAGTCTTCTGTCTCTGTTGAGCATTGGTTGCGTGGCACTTAAAGCCTCCACGCATAGGATTTCTGTGTGATCGGGTAATCTCTGAATAGCTTGTGGTCGCACACTTGTTCGCCTGTAGAAAAATGAGACAGTCGCAGTGAACATTGATTTATTCTATACTTAAGTTTCACTCTGTGTGCCCATGCAGGCTCAAAACCCTACAAACTGCTGTACACTGTAAAAAATGTCTGTAGATTGTACGGCGAAAAACTGTCAAACCATGACAGTAAAAGGCCATAAACTCTAAGTAGGTCGAATACAGTTTCTGTCTCAGTAAGACACCGTAAAAAATAAATACAATTTAAAAAAATAAATAAAAATTATATATATATATATCAGCCAAAACAATTTTTACCTCTCTTTTCTGGAAAAAAAATACATTACTCCGCCATTAAATACCCTTGCATTGTTTTTATAATGGAAATATACCATTATATAACAGCCAACACTGTTATTTTTGCATTAATTTTTGTTAAAAGTACATTTTGTCACCATTGAATGTACTAAGCATTGTGCTGATAATGGCGCTAACCAGTTAACTAAAGGGGTCGGACCCTTTAGTTGACTGGTTAGCGCAGTTGCCCGTCGTGCGGGCTATCCGGGTTCGATTCCCGGTTGCTGCAGATTCCCGGCTGCCCCCTGAATTAGCTAACTTAATAATATAGTATATTGTGGTGATACACAACTGAGGGTAGATTCACCAGGGGCTGCTGCTCCTTTAAGGCAGACGTTAAGAGTGCTGACGTAGGCACTGCTTAGTGTTTCCGGGGTGGAGCCATGTTTGCAGCAGCCTAGCTAGCGGTTAGCTGGTTGCCAGGAGAGATTGTGCTATATCGGTGTTGTTTTATGTGGCGAGTAAACGGAATTGACTCGACTCGGTCTCTCCGTCTCCTCATTCCTGCACTCCCACAATATTATAATAAAATAGTGCTGTAATAGTAGAAAAAGTTCTACCATATTTTTTTTATGGTAAAGTTCTGGCAAGCACAGCTGCCGGTTTTTACCATGTATTGCTTTTTATGTCGCCATTCATTTTGTTGCCAGTGACGTCATGACTTGACGTAGTCACGGTAGTTTCTTATGTGAATACCTCAGGTTAGCTAACGTTTGGGGCTTGCAGTCTACGCTCAGGTTAGGCTAGCTAGGTTTGCTACATAGCTAGCTGTACAGGTCGCTGACTCGGCTAAGTGAACTATGGCCTCACGTACCATCATAGACATGGCCAACACTGGTCCAGAGTAAAAAATAAAATAATACAAGACTTCAGTAACACAATTTGATTATCCTCATTGGTATTTCACTTACATGTGTAGGAGAAATAAAGCCTGATCGGTCTTGCCAGTGAGTGGACGATACTGGCCAAGATTTACTGGAGTTTTCAGTCGTGACTCGTTGCGCTCCTTCTTTACTCTCTTAGCCTCCTCTGATGGAGTGTTCTTCTTCCTTTTACTTGTTGAGGTTCCTGCTACCATCGCACCTCCGCATTGATTAGTCGTAGCTTTAATGAAAGCAAGCAACAAAGCCACATATCTGTTGTCTTACTGGATCGATCAACACTTTCTTTCTGCTGTAAACCAAGTTAACAGGTGTTACACCAAAATCGGTGACCCTGCTTTGAAGACACAGCCAGGATCGGGCACTTGGATAAGGTCAAGTTGAGGCATTGAGTTGGAGATGGGTTAATTCTAGACAAGGGATTTGGTGTCGTTCAAATCAGGCTCAGCATTTTAATGGCGGGGCCAAATTATCAGACGCGGGACAGATTTTGGTGTAACTTTTCGGGGGGGTTTCAAGCCCAGAGACACAGTGAAAACTAAACTCAGATTTATTCATTTATTTGTTTGGGACAATTCCTCTCTGCATTTAACCCATCCTAGCTGTGTAGCTAGGAGCAGTGGGCAGCCGCTGTGCAGCCCCCGGGGACCAACTCCAGTTTGTCTTGCCATGCCTTGGTCAGGGGCACAGACAGGAGTATTAACCCTAACATGCATGTCTTTTTGATGGTGGGAGGAAACCAGAGCACCCTGGGAAAACTCACCGCAGACACGGGGAGAACATGCAAACTCCACACAGAGGACGACCCTCCCAAGGTTGGACAACCCCGGGGCTCAAAACCCAGGACCTTCTTGCTGCGAGGCGACAGCGCTAACCACTGGGCCACTGTGCCGTCCAAAAAAGCTTATAGTCATCCAGAGCAACTTATAAGACATGATAAAAGTATGGAGTTCAACACTTTCCTTATTGCGGGGGGAGTGGCAGCCTCTATCCAGTGAGTAGATGGTCTCATTTTTCTACGTATGAAAGTCCAGATGTGTGGTCACACGATAGTCGAGGACGATACAGTCACGTAAACAACTCTTCACGTAGCATCTGGAAATGGACGCATGGCAGTCGGGGGGGTGTCCTTATTCTGCTGAGACGTAGGTCACGTTTACACAGCGTTGCCCATGCCGCCTCACGTCTTCACCCGCGTGACGCTGATCTCACCTCCCCACTGCTGCCTCGACACACCAGAGTGGTTTATCGGGCGATGTTGTCAGACAGCACCCAGATGATTACCCTTGTGACAAAAGCGTTAATGCCGGTAGATGGAATCATGGAATCCAAGCCTGTGGTGGAAAGTTGTGTGAAGCCGCGTATTCCCAGGTGTTTGAAGGTGGCTCGGCAGGGTTCGGATGCATGTCATGTATTCGCAGTCTAACTTTATATTACCTGTCTTACAGGCTTCACTTACAACCAGCCTCCTGTTTCTGTTCTACCTGGTTAAAAGGATGGCCTGGAGGGTGAGAGGGAAGCGGAAATAGGAGTATTGCGTTGAAAATAGACCGAGCACAAAGAGATGGATGGTGGTGGGGGAGACTGACTTCCTCTGACTTGTTGCCCACAGTGCCAAGGGGCCACAGGGTATGCGTCTAATAAAAAAAAAAAACGCTGTCCATCTCAATGTCACTTCACGGCGAAGGTTTCACCAGAAAGCTCAGATCCCTGTCAGATTTAAAATGCTCTTCTTCAACTCCGCAGCTTTAATAAGGCTCGCTAATTGGAAAACCAGAAGCCATTACCCCGGGAAAGACAAATGTCATCCATTGATATGACTAGGAGACAGTGCAATTTTACACTAATATAATCTCACGGTTGGTGAGCGTTACCGAGGGGCGGTGTACCCTGTCTCGGCATTATCTTCTTTTCCCAAAAGTACCGCTATATTCAAACGCTGACCGAGTTCATACAGCAGAACTCCTCATTTAAAAAAAAACTGGCAATCATTGCGATCTGTTTTGGCAGAGGAAGAGACAAAGCAGTTTATGTTTACCAGCAGTCGTGCTCCAGCTGAGGCTCGCTGCCTGGCCCAGGGGCAGCGCCGCTATGGCAACTCAACTTTATGTCTGCACACACGTCATCTTCATCTCCCCCAGCTAGTACCTTCCAATTAAATTCCAGCAGTATGGAAAATTATTGACCTTCTATTGGGACGTCTATCCTGACATGCAAGGACCCCCCCGTGTTTACTGACAGCAGCTGTCTGCGTGCTACACCTCCAGTGGAGGGTTGGGGTTCCTCCAGGGTTCCTTTAGGGTTCCTCTAGGGTTCCTCTAGGGTTCCTCCAGGGTTCCTTTAGGGTTCCTCTAGGGTTCCTCCAGGGTTCCTTTAGGGTTCCTCTAGGGTTCCTTTAGGGTTCCTCCAGGGTTCCTTTAGGGTTCCTCTAGGGTTCCTTTAGGGTTCCTCTAGGGTTCCTTTAGGGTTCCTCCAGTGTTCCTTTAGGGTTCCTCCAGGGTTCCTTTAGGGTTCCTCTAGGGTTCCTTTAGGGTTCCTCGGCAGCTCCACCGTCGCAGACGTACCTCGGTTGAGGGCACCACAACAGTGTTTGTAAGTGGGAGTTTCAATGTCTCCTTCATCTTCCTACCAAATGGTCCCTGATTTATTTTACCGAGCCGTCTGTACCCCCAGAAAACCCCCGGCTGTTCAGCGGTGGGTGGTGACATCAAGCACAACATCAACAGCCATCGTTACTGTTTGTACGAGTGTGTTCATCTCTGGTGGCTGTTTGTGTCAGGTTTGCTGTTGTCGTTGTTGTGTGTGTGTGTGTGTGTGTGTGTGTGTGTGTGTGGTTATGTGGCTGAGAGAGAGAGCACAGTAATGTGTTGTCATATAAACAGTGGTTTTGTGTTATCAACACTATTGTTCCATTTTGACTTGTTTGTTTGATTTCTTGTTCCTGCTGTAACTAAGTAGACCGAGCGCTTGCCTCCTCTCTGGCCCCGCCCCTCCTTCATTCTGATTGGTTGGTAGAATTCGAAGTGACATTTGATGAGCCGTGTGCTCGAGCAGCTGCTGAAATTATTCTAAGCCACCAAGTCCATGATCACAGTTTGCTGCATGTGTGTGTGTGTGTGTGTGTGTGTGTGTGTGTGATTGGCGCCAGACTGGAACAACAATTCAAACTGGTAGTCTTACGCCGCCGTCCATGCCACCTTGCCATACATGACAAGTAAAACATGATTCACATTACTGTTAAGAACAATTAAGACCACCAAACATTGCAAAAGTGACATCAGTGTACTTTCTTTCTTTTTGCTCACCTTTTAAAAAAATATATATTATAGCCTGTATGGTTTGGAGACAGTGGCACTGATGAAAAGACAGGAGGTGGAGCTGGAGGTGGCAGAGATGAAGATGCTAAGATTTTCACTGGGAGTGATGAAGAAGGACAGGATTAGGAATGAGTATATTAGAGGGACAGCTCAGGTTGGACGGTTTGGAGACAAAGCAAGAGAGGCAGGATTGAGATGGTTTGGACATGTGTGGAGGAGAGATGCTGGGTATACTGGGGGAAGGATGCTGAATATGGAGCTGCCAGGGAAGAGGAGAAGAGGAAGGCCAAAGAGGAGGTTTATGGATGTGGCGAGGGAGGACATGCAGGTGGCTGGTGTGACAGGAAGATGCAGAGGACAGGAAGAGATGGAAATGGATGATCCACTGTGGCGCCCCCTAACGGGAGCAGCCGGAAGTACTAGTACTAGTAGTAGTAGTAGTAGTAGTAGTAGTAGTGGTAGTAGTAGACTATTCTGTGCTCTGAAGTACAGTCTCAATGATACCTCCATTCAGGCGTCTTCTTGTCCCTGTATCTTGAGTCACAACAGCAGGCATATTGTCGTGTAAGGTTAACAACATGACGAAAGCGCACATTGATTGAAGGGGTTTTCCAGTGCTTCCATCATGGTTACCCCACAACGATAACACGACTTGGGCCAAAAAGAAAGGCAGCTCATAGATGGAAGCCATTGGTGTGTGGAACACTGGTATGCTTTGGAAAAGGGTTGGCATGAGTAATATACATTTATGATCCTAAATTGTGCAAAAACACAGGTGTGCCCCTGTAAAAGCAATGTCAGGTCAAAGCAAAGCCTTTAACCATTTTTATGCATGTTTTAGAAAATGTCTGGCATCAGATCAATAGTGTATATGTTAAATATTTGTCCTTTTTGGAAAAGTGATCCATATTTAAAATGTTGCTCTGTCTTTTTCAGAGCTATAGGAAGCACTGCTAGTTCGGGGTATTGTCCCTCTCATCTCCGACTGTAAACTGAAATTTCTTCTTGAAATTGTGAGTTCTTACTTCCATGTTCAACTTGTCAAGTACGTACTCGTCAGTAGTTAGAGTGAGTCTTTATACGTGGTGTTGAGAGATGGCCGGTGTCTTTCCGCTTCTATATGACTGCTCCCCACTACAGAAGCAAGGCAAGGCGAGTGGATTGACGACATTTTAACCAATCGTGTTTCACGATAAGCAGCGTGACATTTGCAGCAGCCTCACCCGGTACCGTCCACGCAGTGTCTTTGTCCACGTCTGCATGTAAGTTGTGTCTTCGTTTGATGGCTGGGAGAGCTGGCGCTGGATCAGCTGGGAGAGCCTGGTCAGCCGCGTCCTGTGGGCCCAGGGACCACGGCCCTGCCCGGAGCTGTGCCCGAAGAGGAAACACCAAGGGCGGTCTGACCGGACGTAGAAGCGGGGCAGGCTAAGCTAACTGCTAGCCCATGCAGACCGGCAGTCATTCTGGCTGGCGTTCGTCCCCTTGAACAGTGATTAATTAATTTATTTATTTATTTTTTAGTGTGGCTATGTGTGTTAGCTTGGATATGTGTGTTAGTTTGGATATGTGTGTTAGTTTGGATGTGTGTGTTAGTTTGGATATGTGTGTTCTTGTAGTTCTTGCAGTTTTTGGATATGTGTTTTTGTGTTTGTGTTGCCCTGCTGTGGGCTGGGGGGGAAACAATGTGTCGTTTCATTCCGTGTACTTGCGTACACGGAATGAAACGACAAATAAGGCGTCCCGGGTACCTGATTCCCCATCATCCCTGCCGGCTGCTGAGGGCAGCAGGTCTGAGTCAGACGAGTGTCAGTCTGTCTGGGTGGTATTTTGGTCACGATCGGCTCCAGATCAAATCAGTCGCCAGGCAGGACAGGCCATCAGGAAAGGTTCCAAAACCTCCCGACGGCCAGCCAGCCAGTCCAGGCCTGTGTGTGTGTGTGGGGTGGGGGTGGGGGGGGGGCACAGGGTCGGTGGTAAATATTGCCTGGTTTGGTTATTAGCTTGAGAATTGAGAGCACACACCACTGACTCAGTCGCGCAGAAGCTGAAGGGGAGGATGGACTGGAGAAAGAGAGGCAGGGAGCGTATGAGAGCTGATAGAGTAAAGAAAGAAGGGGGTGCGAGCAGAAGAGCGAGAGAGTCCCAGACAGAGGGGGCAGCATGATAAATGGCAGTAGAGGGTGAGAGAGAGAGAGAGGAAGAGATTGTGAGGAAGAGGGAGGTGTCTGAGGTAAATGTTTTGACAAAACAAAACTCGGAGGAAGAAAGCAAAGCAAGAGACCAACGAAAGAAGGAGAGGCAGAGGAAGAAAGAGATACTAAAGGGAGGGGGGAGGAGGAGCGGGTTTATATTTAGGGAGCTCAGAGTGTGAGACGGAGCTCTGCGTTTCTTCCTCTCGGCCTCTGCATCTGACTATTAAGGGGCAACACAGGAGATGTTCAGAGAAATGAAAAGCTTTTACGGTCGATCGAATACTTAAGGCGTGCCTGATTTATCTTGTCTGCTGCGACGGGGTCCGTGGCTCTCCCGGTGCTGCCTCGGGCCTCCCCACTGACCCGGCGTGGCGAGTTAAATCAAGCACATCTAAATGTGTTAGAGCTAAGAGGTAAGCCGTTTTGTGTCAGGACGAGGGTAGATAGTGGCTCATGTACTGTTTCAGTGTCCCGAGCCGTTATCAGATGTGGATACCGAGAAGTTATAAGGAAGGCAAGCACCGAGAAGCGCCGCCGCAGGAGGACTAACGCGGCTGTTTGTGTAAAGCAGTTTGAGTCCATTTGCATACAAAGCAACCCAGAGACATAAGTGACTGTGCTGGATATCAGAGAGAGACATCGCTGCATAGCTACCAGTCACAGCAAGGGTCAGTTTTCCCACAGCCGGCGTGTTAAACGCCATATGCTGTATCCATTGTGGACGAGTGCAGAATTAAAAGGAATGAACAGGAGGTGCTGGAGATGTGATTGATGCTGAATTTTTAATCAGGATCCTTTTTTTTTTCCAGCCGTGCTGGTGCTTACTGAATGAATTGTTATTTAAATTAGCAAAAACCCTGTGAGGAGAGATTGATGTCATACATCTCATGCCATGTTTTATGGATAAGTACCCTTTCAGACTCTATCTTACTCATACAATATATATATATGTTCTGCTGCTATGGATTCAACTACAAGTCGAGCCTCACTCCAGACCCCCCGGGCCTCATGTTATTGGTCCTGTCCCGTTGTGCCCTGCTCCGGCTGACCTGCTCCCTCCTGTCGCCTCTGCTCCCTGAGCTCAACTTCCTTTCGGCCTCTTTAACCCGCCGCTCTGCTCATGACACACGTGCAGGAGCTGGTGAAAGGTGGAGTTCATCCGCCTCTCTCTCTCTCTCCGCTCCCTCCACCCTGAGCGCTGCCAGGCCTTGCTGCAGCCCGACGCTGACCTGCTCCAGCTGTGTGTGGCAGGCGGGTTCGAGGCTGGGCAGGTGCCGCCGGCAGGCCTCCTTGGCCAGCTTCTCCACCTGGGCTCAGAAAGAAGGCGACCCACCGCAGCACCGCGCTACAGACTCCAGCTGAATGTTCTGCCTCACTTGGGCATTCTCCAGGTTCATGAACCGTGTATCCCATCAGGAAAGCTCTGCAGCCTGGCACAGGGTCACTGGCGGTGACTCCATATAAAAACAATGAGAGGGTTGCATCATATGAACAGTGCCATAAGAGCAGCGGTGTTAGTGAAGGGTAAACACGCCCACACACAGTTTAGCCACCTTTTTATTTTAGGTTTGATTCAAATCTCACAAAATCAGCTGTTTGTTTCAAGTCATCTGTTCCCGCTGTCGTGGCGGTCAGCATAATGGTGTTGGCCACTGAGCTCATACACATAAAAACTGAGTTGCAATTATTACAAAACTTTGATTGATGATGTCCAACAATGTCAGGCTCAGCATGTGCTCCATTTTAGATGGCTTCCGAATTGACTCAACAGAGGAACTGAGACCGGATGAAGGTCTGGGATTTTCTCGCAACCTTACAACCTGATCTTCAGTGGTAAAGGGAAAGAGAAGGCTCTCTATCCCCCTTTTCAACCCTGAGAATGAACTCCCCCGAGAAACCATTTCGCTCCTCTGGCGGAGCTTTCACATAGCTCATTTTCTCTGCTAGCAGCTAGTAGTGCACCTAATAGTGCTAGCAAGCAAATCACACCATTAAAAAAGAAATGCTCTGTGTCCATTCCAGATAATGACCCTAACCTCCCAGATAAATTAAACGAGTTTCATACAAGGTTTGAAAAACCTATTCCACCAGCCATTCCCCTACTCCCACTCCAATGCCGCCCTTCTGTATCCAGAAGGAAGAGGTGAGAGCTACATCCAAGAAGCTGAACATCAGGAAATTGGCAGGGCCAGACAGGATCAGCCCTACTTTGCTGCCCAGTATTTACCAGTCTTAGTCTTTAGTCTTTAGTCTTCAAAGATCACCTGCCTCATTGACTTCAGACCAGTTGCCCTAACATCTATGGCCATGGAAGCATTTGAGCACATCATTTTGTCATACTTGAAGTCCTGCACCTCCCCAATGATGGACCCATATCGATTTGCCTGTCAAGCTAACCAGCCAGTTAAGGATGCAGTCAGAATAACACTCCACCTTGCCCTGCAACACCTGGAATCACTAAACACCTACACATACGTCCTGCTCATAGACTTCAGCAGACCACAGGCTGCGTTCTCTCCCCCATGGCTCTTTTCACTTAACACCACCCACTTAACATCCATGGACAGTTCTATGAAAATAAAAAAAAATACGCAGATGACACAACCATTGTAGGCCTCATCTCTAACAATGACGAAACCCAGTACCGCATTGAAATGGACCAAGCTATCACCTGGTGTGCAAACAATGACCTCCTGCTTAATAAAACCATAACCCAGGAACTCATTATCGACCTCCGATGCATGCCAAATCCCAAAATAGCCCTAAAAATAGACAGAGTTCCCATCACCACCACTCACTCTATTAAATTCTTCAGAACATACATGAGCAATAACCTGAAGTGGAAAACTAATACTGAACACATCACTGCAAAAGCTCAACAATGACTTTACTTCTTTAGACAGCTTACAAATACCAGATCAAGCATCCGTTTCTCATTCTGGTCTACTAAGCCATCACTGTAATTGTAATTCCCTGTAATTCTGCTTCTTCTCAGACTAAATGCCTACTTGAGTATATTCCATCCTTTCTAAATAATCCAAATACGTTTAAGACCAGAGAAGCCTGAAGTTTGATTTATTTGACTATTAGAAGTCTACTGAAGCATCAGAAACTTAACCACTGGACTATATTAGTCTCTCAGGCAGACCCAGATATTTTGGATCTTTCATAAACATGCCTTAAGAATAGTAGTAGTGATTCTGAGGTGGCTATTTATGTCCAATCCTGCTTTTCTGTTTCTATTCTACATGCTGTCATCATGCCCACATGTTTTCAATTCATTGCCTTAAATATAAATAGTGGATCTAATAATTCAATTGTCGTAATTGGCATTGACAGACCTCTTCGGCGGATGCTAGGTGTATTGATTACTTGGCAGTTACTCTCACGGTATACTAACTCAGAAATTACAGTTTTGGGAGATTATAAGATTGATTGGTTGACTGTTGCTTCTGATTATTTAAAATAGGTTCTTCTAGCCTCAGTTTATTTCAACTGACCAATGAACCCACCAGGCTTAATCTGGAGAACCGTGTGACCACACTGCCATCTAATTATCTACTTTAACTGATTTAATTTTTTTTTCTAAGAGGAGTGACAAAACCATTGCAAGTGGTGTTTTCGATTTAGGGATCAGTGATCATTGCCCCATGGCATGTGTAAGGAAACAAACACTTGAAGAGAACTTCATCACGAATTATATTGAAGAGAAATGTACGAAAAGTAAACAAACAAGCTTTTCTAAATGACCTCTGATAGTGACATTCATCTTACATCTGGCATTCCTGATGTTTAGTTAAATTCAGATTTTTTTTTTTATAAAAACGTTCCTTTCTGTCATAAATAAGCATACACCTTTTAAAAAGATTAGAGTGAAAAATAAATCTAGTCCATGGTTTGCCCCTGAACTGTCAACCTCATTCATGTGAGAAACAAAGCTTGCTCCCTCGCCTGACACACTAAAGAGGCATCCATCCCACTGGGTTTCATTTAAAAATGTTAGAAATGTAGGCATGTCCCTTGTGAGAAAGGCAAAATCTGATTATTAATTGAACTTGGTCTGTAGCTCTTCAAACCCCGGGGGAAAAAAATGTGGAAGGTGGTAAAATCAAAAAAAGCAGTTCTGCTGCCTCTCCACCTGCTTATGTCAAGTTTGATGAATGCTTAGTATTTTAACTTTATTTACATAGCACTTTTCTAAAACAATTTTACAAAAAGAACTATATCCAGACAAGGCAGGCACAAATAAGAATAAGGCTAAATAAATAAGAGTAAAAATAAAAATAGTATGAGTAAATAAAAACAAATATCAAACATTTATAAAAGCTGTCACAAAAAGAAAAGTTTTAAGATGAGATTTAAAAGACGCTAGAGACTCGGTTTGTCCTTGTATATCATGATAGTGTTCTACCTTTAACAGACACTTTGCAGCAGCTGGTCACATTTTTGAGGATGTGGATAGTGGATCCTGTCCTACTAACATTAACCATCTTTTTATTAATCGTGATTATGCACCTGCTCCAAATCATGCCTCTCATTTTATTCTGGAGCCTGTCTCTCTCAGCGTAGTTATTGAGGCTCTTCAAACCATTGATCCCATCAAATCTACTGGTGAAGACAATTTGGATCCTTTTTTTCTTCTTCACCATTCTGCTCTACTAATTGCTGAGCAAATAACTTACATTTTTAACCTTTCTATTTCCACTGGTGCAGCTCACAGAGTCTGGAAAAACTGCTCATGTCATCCCCCTGCATAAGGGTGGAGAACGGAGTGATCCAAGTTGCCTTGTTTCGTTAAAATTCTAGTCACTTGTAAATTGTCATCTTAAGGATTTTATCACCACAAACTCTGTTCTGAGCCCACATCAAACCAGGTTCATGCACAGAAATATTTCTGACATCATGCCTTGGATAAGAAAAAAAAAAGGTGCTGTCATTTTTGTGGACCTGTAAAAGGCATTTGACACTGTTGATCATTCTTTGCCTTTACAAAATTTAAGTAGTCTTGGTTTTAGTTTAGGTGCATATGCATGTTTCCTGAACAACCTATCTGCTTGGCAGCAGTCATTGAATTTGGGAACTATTTGTTCAGAGCTTTTACCGATAGTTAAGGGTGTTCCACAAGGTTCACTTCTGGGTCCAGTTCTTTTTCTCATTTATATTAATAATATTTTTTCATCTTTAATTAACTGCCATGCACATTAATACACGGATGATATAATGTTGTATTGTATTGCCGACTGCTCTGCTAGATATGGCGAATCTGCAAAATCTATTTGACATTCTCCAAGTTGCACTGATCTTAAACTTGTATTGAATGCACGTAAAACTAAGTTTCTTATTCCCTAGAGCTAGAAGTAATGGTAGTAAAAACTTTCATATTGCCGCTGCACAAGTATCCATTATTGAGTGAGTTAGAGAATATAAATACCTTGGTTTTTATATAAATGGTGTCTGTATAGATGACAAATTCACATTCATATATACAGTCTTGTCAATCAGTTAAAATATATAATTGTTTTTTGTACAGAAATAGAACTTAATTTCCTATGCTTTGTAGGAAAAGGATTGTTGAAGCTGTTTTTCTCTCTGTTATGGATTATGGTGATTTGATTTATTGGCATGCCTCTGCCTCTACCCTTGGATGCTGTTTATCATTCTGCCCTTGTGTTTATTACTGGCGGTGTTTATAGCACTCACCATTTCATTCTGTATGAAATACTTGGGCGGTCTTCTCTGTCTGAGAGATGTGATATGTATCCTAGCATATGTAGTGTATGCATTTTTATCTACAAGGCCCTTACTGGGAAGCTGCCATCTTATATCAAATCTATGCTAGATTGGCCCTCTCGCAGTGTTTCTCAACTGGTGGGTTTAGACCCAAAAGTGGGTCGCGGACTCGCTGTGAATGGGTCACGGAGTGTGTAGAAAAGCCAACCCTTTAATTCTACATCAACACCCAGGCAAACGTGAATATGCACTTACCAGCATTAAACACCTTGATTTTAAGCTGTAATCCATAAATCCTGTTGTTTTCTTTTTCAAACACACACAAAAAAAACAAAAAAACAAATCTGTTTCCACACGTTTATGTTGTAGAAAACAGGTTAATATGATAACTTATCAGCCAACAGATGCTCAAACCTCTTCTCTCTTTAGTCGAAATGGAGAAATCTCATGATTTCTATGACACGGTTCCGTGCCATTGTTTCTCTGAAAATACCTCCGACCAGAAGCTCTCAATATTCAGGTTTTTGCCACCATATATCCCATGAGCATATCCAATGAAAGCTTTTAGTTCATTCATAGACAATCATAGTTGCTGTGCACCTCGTTCACAGTACAGCCCCTGATGTGTGTCAGCATGTCCATGTCAAATAAACAAAGAAAGCTGTCGAGCTTACTGGATATTAATGTTTTGGCATAATCAGTTGGAGCTGTTTCCGTTTGAATAGTAAGTGAATGCAGCCTACCTGGTCCCACATTGACTGACTGTTCAAACTAATCACACCATCTTGTGCTGTATCATCTCGTGCTGTCTCATGTCTCATCTTGTGCTGTTTCATGTCTCATCTCATGCTGTCTCATCTCATGCTGTTTCATGTCTCATCTTGTACTGTCTCATGTCTCAGCTCGTGCTGTCTCATCTCATCTCGTGCGTTCTCATCTCGAGCTGTTTCATGTCTCATCTCATGCTGTATCATGTATCATCTCGTGCTGTCTCATCTCATGCTGTCCCATGTCTCGTCTTGTGCTGTCCCATGTATCATCTTGTGCTGTCTCATGTCTCATCTCGCGTTGTCTCATGTCTTATCTTGTGCTGTCTCGTTACTCATCTCGTGCTGTCATGTATCATCTCGTGCTGTGTCATGTCTCATCTTGTGCTATCTCATGTCTTATCTCGTGATGTCTCATGTCTCATCCCGTGATGTCTCATGTCTCATCTCGTGATGTTTCATGTCTCATCTTGTGCTGTCCCATGTATCATCTTGTGTTGTCTCATGTCTTATCTTGTGCTGTCCCATGTTTCATCATATGCTGTTTCATGTCTCATCTTGCGTTGTCTCATGTCTTTTCTTGTGCTGTCTCATTACTCATCTCGTGCTGTCATTTATCATCTCGTGCTGTGTCATGTCTCATCTTGTGTTATCTCATGTCTTATCTCGTGATGTCTCATGTCTCATCTCGTGATGTCTCATGTCTCGTCTTGTGCTGTCCCGTGTATCATCTTGTGCTGTCTCATGTCTCATCTCGCGTTGTCTCATGTCTTATCTTGTGCTGTCCCATGTTTCATCATATGCTGTTTCATGTCTCATCTCGCGTTGTCTCATGTCTTTTCTTGTGCTGTCTCATTACTCATCTCGTGCTGTCATGTATCATCTCGTGCTGTATCATGTCTCATCTTGTGCTGTCTCATGTCTTATCTCGTGATGTCTCATGTCTCATCTTGTGATGTCTCATGTCTTATCTTGCGCTGCTGATCCATCAGAATCTAGCAGCAGAGCGAGGACTTCTTGTGGATACATTCACTTTGTTGTAGCCACAGTGAAGTGTTATTCAACAAGTTGTTTACTCCCAAGTGAGTCCCCTGCTTATCTTAGGTGAGTGCATGGTAATTTCACCCACAATTATGCATTTTCCCACAAACAAATTGCTGTTCTCAGGGCAAATCAATTATAATTTGTATGGATTTAGTTTCAATGGCGGACAATTTAGACCGTTGGCACGTACAGTTAGAATGAGGAGGCCATTCAGCTTTTCAATAGCACGATGAAGGAGGAGAGCAGATGCATTCACACTTGAGTACCGGCACACGTCCACCTATTGTCTAGCTGAAGTTACTGTCAATAGTCAAAGTCCATCTATCCTAATTTTAAGTATTTAAATCGCAAATATTTTGGAAAAGTCATGGAATATCGAGTCTCTTGCATTTTCCGTTTTGGAGAAATATATTGCCCTGTGAGGGCCTGGCGGCCTGTCCAGGGTGTCTCCCCGCCTGCCACCCAATGACTGCTGGGATAGGCTCCAGCATCCCATGACCTGGATTCAGATAAGCAGCTTGGATGATGGGTGGATGGATATATATTTTTAAGGGCCTGCGTACATTAACGTGTGCTTTGGTGCAAGTCAAAGCAGAGGAAGAGGTTGGACACTGAGCATGATCACCCCAGACTCTGAAACTCTTATCAGGAGTAAAGCACATCCCCGACTATCTCAGTAGCCTCCTCAAATGCTTGTTCAGGGGAAACAGCCTGTTTGGCAGGCCTACTCACACAGATTATCATGTCATGTGTGTAAACACAGTTATGACGACCATTTTATTCATATTCACCAGGAGCAGCGAGCAGCGGCATGCAGCTATTTGTTTGTTCATACTCATCAGTTTATTAATCAGGATGGGTTTGTTATTGCTGGACTACTGAGCTCTGAATGCAGGGATGAAAATATTTGTTTATTTTATGTTAAAAAAAGAAAAGTCATGATGACATGGTGTACTGTGTGTTTGCTAACCAGTTATCGAGAAATAAATTTGCTCGGTTTTAATCCTATAAAAGTGGACCGCGACTTAATGACCGTGGGTAAATGTGGGTCCCAAGGCCGAACCAGCTAAAAACCACTGGTCTGGACCACATCAAACTCAGTCCAATGACTGGCTTTCACTGCAAGTCCCCCAGGTTTTTCCTGAGCTTGAATGATCTGCTTTTGGTTTCTATGCCCCGACCACCTGGACCTCTTTACAACGCACCCTAAAAATTAATGCTTTGATAAGCCTCGGTCAGTTTAAATCTACGATTACAAACCACTCAGCTTCTGGTTTTACCTGTTCTTATTTGTTTACTTAATCTTTATTAACTGTATTTATATGCCTGTTGTAATTGATTGTTTTCTTTATCTTGTATCTTTTTAGTCTTGTATCTTTTTTATTTTGTCCTCAGGGATTTTTTGAGTTTAAATAAAGGAAATAATAATAATAATGATGATGATGATGATGATTATATTATTATTATTTATAATAATAATATAACAACAATAATACTAATAATACTAATAATAATAATTCATTAAACTACACAAGATGCTGCTGGCCACACAGAGAAACAGGAATACCGTGAAATCATCGTCATTCAAACACTATAAAAACACACAAGTCCAGTTAATATCCATGACTTTTGACTGGAATATGATTGATAAAGTGCCATGTGACGATGACTTCTTCCAAACAATTTGCAATTTATCAAGCTAATGGCATGACCGTTTATCGGTGGGCGTCCATTCCTCATTATGGTAACTCAATAAGCCCGGCCTCCGCCTGGCGGTCCTCTGCGGCAGTTAGTCATGGTGAGGGGTTAACTGTAGGAAATGCCATGGTGCTCCGTAGGGCTAGCATGGGTAGTGATTAACTGTAGCTCACGTCATTGTACTCAACGGTGGGTCGATACGCTGCTGCTGCTGCCGCTGTCAGATCATAACTGATGGAGGAAGGCATGCTACTTCATGGCAGCGTCTGCATTCATGAGCAAATGTCTGCGCTCGTGTGTGCCCACATATTTATTTCTATATGTATGAGATGTTTATGTACGTAATTGCTGCATGTGCACATGCATCAGCTGCTTGTACACGTGTTTCCATACATAGCTACACTACATGATTGTGGCAGGCGGCACTGTGGCGCAGGGGTTAGCGTTGTCGCCTCACAGCAAGAAGGTCCTGGGTTCAAGCCCCCGGGTAGTCCAACCTTGGGGGGTGGTCCCGGGTTGTCCTGTGTGTGGAGTTTGCATGGTCTCCCAATGTCTGCGTGGGTTTCCTCCCAGTCCAAAGACATGTAGGTCAGGTGAATCGGCCATGCTAAATTGTCCCTGTGGGGGGTGTGGGGGAGTGAGCATGGGCGTCAGTTCTTTTGAAAATTGTTGAGGATAATGACAAGTTAGACATGTTCGCCCCTTTTTTGAGCGGGCGATATGCTG
>JAJHIY020001733.1:127500-147500 GCA_022114975.2 Lampris megalopsis
TACAACTATAAGAGTTGTTTACACTGTTTGAGAGCCCTCTTCCTGTTGACTCTTTTTCCCTCTTCCTGTTGCACTTCCTTTCTCTTGCTTCGGCCTTCTTTTTCCTTTTGGTACTCGTCCACAGCTTTATGTCCTGCAATTTTTAAGATTTTTTTTCCCTTCATTTTGCTTTTTGCCTCTGAGCTTGTATTTCCAACAACTGCTGATGAGTCAGAAAGATCATCAAGCAAGCAGCATTCAAAGACCGCAAGGAAGCCAAAACACCAGTTTAGCCGCTGCCTGCCAGTTTGAAAAATATGTTTATAACCTTTTATTTTAACCTTTTGTCGTTGTTTTTCTGTTTTCTAAACTTTTTTTTGTAACTTTTGTGGTCAGAGTAGCAGAGCTGTTACACTGGATGGGACTCTTTCCCCTCCTAGTGAATGCACTGTGTTGTCTACACTAAGCGCCACATGTCCAACATGGACCCATTCTCCAAGTTGAGTCTCCGAACCAACTCTTTCAAAGTGGTTCCCCTCCGGCAGTCACTACGGAAACCCGAAGGTTGCCGAGCCATTTCCAGCACACCCGACGTCCTGCGGAAAAGCTTGCCATAATCTTCAGCCGTCCAGAACCGCAGGAACAAGTAGGACCCAACCATCTTCCATGCGATAAAGAGATATCCTAAATTGTTCCTTTTTTCAATTGGCTTTAATTGTCCCCCATTGTATTCAGATTCATTTCTAATTTTGTTAACCTCCAAATTACCTAATTAATTCATTCTATTGGCAACAACTTGTTAGTTTAATGCCCATTCACTCATCAGTCCCTTCATTTATTTTTCCATTCATTAAGTCATTCATGTTTAATTACTTTCACTACTTGCTTCATAGGTATGAGTGATCTTTTATCCCATTGAGTTAGTCAATAAATATTCCCATCTAGAGGAAGTTGTTGTTGTGCACATTTTCTTCATCTGAGAGGTAACATAATTATTGTCTGTATTTGTGTATGTGTTTCTTTGGAGCAGAGCTAGAGATCCCTGAAGTGAGAGTTTGCAACTTTCAGATCTGTGACTGGATAACTGTGTTTACCTCATTTCCGTTCCTTAAATTGGAAAGTGGTGCCCTGAATTTCCAGTGAGTGCAACACTTATAGTGTAGTTACTAGTTATGGTACACATATTTTATGGGCAAGCATGTCCATCCTGCGTGAACAAACAGCGGTTGTTTTTGAAGGTGTCACTGTCAAAGTCTTCCCCATGTTGCGTCTGTCCTGCATTGGCATTGCATGCAGGGTACGGTCAGGGTGGATGTGCCCGCCTATTATTTATCCTACATTAGCTTTAATGATTTAGTTTGTTTTCATTTTTATTTCATCCCTCGGAGAGAGATGTAATTTACTTACAGCAAATACAATTTCAACATCACTGACCGTGTACTCCCCAGTGCTGCCGCCTTCGGAGACGAGGATTCAATATAAAATCCTCACCAGTCTACAGAAACTCTTATTCGGTGTGATATATAATCACATGCTGTTTGATGAAGGCTTCATCATGGAGTCACTGATCCAGTGAGGACTGCTTTCCTTCTCTTCCTCCCATCTTTTCCGCTCTTCCCCTTTTCTTTCCCCTCATGTCATCTCCCTGCTACTCACAGCCACATCCAGTAACCACGGTGTTAGCCTCTGAATTTGTCTCCCAAGCATTTCAATTCCACTTCCCATCAGCAGCTATCAGCTAGGGTGCACTGCCGGAGACTGTTTGTTTCAAGGGCATGGTGAGGAAGAGAAGGAACGGAAGGGAGGGAGGCGGCGGGATGGAGAAAGGAAAGTAGAGCAACGAGAGTGTCAAGTTATTTAGGGAAATTTGCTTCAGCTTCTGTCCAAACTTGAAAAAGGCCTCAGCAAACTACAGGGAATGTATGGCACAACTCAAAAAGCAATCTTCTTTTGTTTTATTGAATTATTTCAACAGTCAAGCTTTTTGATGATTGCGTTGTGGGGTTGAATACCTTTACAATACAAAGAGAAAAAACAACAATGCTGCCATTACTGCTAATCCCATTCCACATGTGCAGAAAATAAAGCTCCTTTTATCCCTTTACTTAATCATTCTTTTAAGGGCATGAACCAGATGACTCTCACTCATACATCTTTTACCAAATTGAATTAATATATAACCATACACATGTACTTAATTGCACATAACATGGCTTACCTCAAGCTAGCCGTGAATTGCACAAGATAAACTACAAAACAAGGCAATCTGAGGGATTAGCTAAACGTTTTAACATTAGCCTAACAACAGAATGCTAACCAGCAATGGATTCTAACAGCAACACAGAATTAATTAGCCCACTACATAAAGCTCCTTTGGCTAGCTGGCTCTCAAGTAGCACCCGTCTGCAGCTCACGCCACACTCTCTCCCTCTGCTGCTCTTCCTCCTCCTCCCCCTCCTCCTCCTCCTCCTCCTCCTTCTTCTTCTTCTTCTTTTTCTCTCAGTGTACTGGCGGATCGCTAACAACTTTAAAGTGCATACCGACACCTACTGTACAAGAGTGTGTAACATCATATCATTTTACCCCATTAAATTCTACCCGTCAACCTTGTGTCACTTCAAAAAGTAAAGAGTGCCTGTAGGTAGACGATCAGTATACCCTAGATGATCCTTAGGGTTAGGGTTAGGGTCTCAGTCCTATTATGTCTTCACATTATTAATAGCATTACACGATTATTATTATTGTTATTATTAGTATTATACTATTGATGTGCCATTGGCTACTACTACTACTACTTTGCCACCAACGTGACAGTTTAAACACAGGCGACAACTGTTTAAAGTAGGCTGGAAGGACCCTTTAACCGACTGACCAATAGAATTGCTTCATACCAACTTCTGAATTCCAGGGTGTACGGATCGTCTAGGGTATACCAATCGTCTACCTACAGTGCCTCTCCGTCTCTCCCATCGTGTGCTCCTTTTTATTTTTCTTCTTCTTCTTCATGAATGATTTGTGTTTCTTCTTCGTGGCCTATGCATGACAACCGCCAAACTCAACTTCCTTCCGTGTCAAAATAAAAGCCGGCATTCATTTAGGATCTGACAGCAGAGAGAAAGAGCAGTAGTTTGATGGTTAAAAAAAAACAGAAAGAGGAGGGCGAGAACCTGAGAGGGGGATGACGTTAGCCTTCTTTTCCATTTTCACTTGGGTATTAGTACCTTGAGCGTTAGGACAGAGGAAGACACTGTATATGATCTCTTCTGCTCTAGGCCAGTCCACTACATTGGTTTACTGTCGAGGTTGTATGTCAGCATGAGACAGTATGTCAGAGTGAGACAGTATGTCAGCGTGAGACAGTATGTCAGTGTGAGACAATATGTTAGCGTGAGACAGTATGTCAGTGTGAGACAATATGTCAGAGTGAGACAGTATGTTAGAGTGAGACAGTATGTCTGTGAGACAGTATGTCGGAGTGAGACAGTATGTTAGAGTGAGACAGTATGTCTGTGAGACAGTATGTCGGAGTGAGACAGCATGTATGTGAGACAGCATGTCAGAGTGAGACAGTATGTTAGAGTGAGACAGTATGTCTGTGAGACAGTATGTCGGAGTGAGACAGCATGTCTGTGAGACAGTATGTTAAAGTGAGACAGTATGTCTGTGAGACAGTATTTCGGAGTGAGACAGTATGTCAGAGTGAGATATTATGTCAGTGGGAGACAGTATGTTAGAGTGAGACAGTATGTCAGAGTGAGACATTATGTCAGTGTGAGACAGTATGTTAGAGTGAGACAGTATGTCAGAGTGAGACAGGTGTGTTGGCGTCACTTTCACTACATGATCGCCGAGGGAAACAATGCGTTGCGGCTTATCCCACATGTACATGGCACCACTGTAAGAAGGCCAGCTGGAGGGACGAACACACAGAACGAGGGAAGAGAACACACAGAACGAGGGGAGAGAACACACAGAACGAGGGAAGAGAACACACAGGACGAGGGGAGAGAACACACAGAACGAGGGGAGAGAACACACAGAACGAGGGAAGAGAACACACAGAACGAGGGAAGAGAACACACAGAATGAGGGAGAGAACACACAGAACGAGGGAAGAGAACACACAGAATGAGGGAGAGAACACAGAACGAGGGAAGGGAACACACAGAACGAGGGGAGAGAGAACACAGAACGAGGGGAGAGAACACACAGAACGAGGGGAGAGAACACACAGAACGAGGGGAGAGAACACACAGAACGAGGGGAGAGAACACACAGAACGAGGGGAGAGAACACACAGAACGAGGGGAGAGAACACACAGAACGAGGGAAGAGAACACACAGAACGAGGGGAGAGAACACACAGAACGAGGGGAGAGAACACACAGAACGAGGGAAGAGAACACACAGAACGAGGAAAGAGAACACACAGAACGAGGGAAGAGAACACACAGAACGAGGAAAGAGAACACACAGAACGAGGGGAGAGAACACACAGAACGAGGGGAGAGAACACACAGAACGAGGGGAGAGAACACACAGAACGAAGGAAGAGAACACACAGAACGAGGAAAGAGAACACAGAATGAGGGGAGAGAACACACAGAACGAGGGTAGAGAACACACAGAACGAGGGAAGATAACACAAAGAACGAGGGAAGAGAACACACAGAATGAGGGAGAGAACACACAGAACGAGGGAAGGGAACACACAGAACGAGGGGAGAGAGAACACAGAACGAGGGGAGAGAACACACAGAACGAGGGGAGAGAACACACAGAACGAGGGGAGAGAACACACAGAACGAGGGAGAGAACACACAGAACGAGGAGAGAGAACACACAGAACGAGGAGAGAGAACACACAGAACGAGGGAAGAGAACACACAGAACGAGGGAAGAGAACACACAGAACGAGGGGAGAGAACACACAGAACGAGGGAAGAGAACACACAGAACGAGGGGAGAGAACACACAGAACGAGGGGAGAGAACACCAGAATGAGGGGAGAGACCGGGACGGATACACACATGTGGTCCACAATCAGGGACAATTTGTTGTCACGTCGTCCATGCACTTGCCTACACAAAAGAAACCAAACTCCGTTGCCCCCCGCCCACAGCAGCGCGACACCAAGGTCAAAAACGCATCCCCAATTTCCCCCAAAAACGACACCACCAAAACACAAAAACAGAGACAACAAAGCAACAAAACACAAACAGGTAACAACACAGTCCACGCAGTGCAACACAGTCCAAACACTCCACCGTCCAGAGAACGCACACCAGCTAGCATGCACCGCCGGTCTGCATGGGCTAGCAGTTAGCTTAGCCTGCCCCGCTTCCGCGTCCTGTCAGACCGCCCCCGGCGTCATCGTGCCCACTGCCTAATGTTTGCCCCATGTCTGCAGTGTATGTGTGTGTGTGTGTGTTGTGTGTTTATATGGATATGTGGGGTGCACATGTGTGTGTGTGCGGTCTGGTTGCAGTACCCCTGCTGTCCACACGGACGCCGTGTTGGCCATTAGTGGAGTTGTAATGGTCTACGTCTTCGTGGGGTTACAAACAAATGTAGCGGTCCTCCGAAACCGAGCCCTGAACATCGTTCTGTCTGGGGAGCCACACGCTGCTCTCATCACACATGGAAACTGCAGCACGATGTGTGTGTGTGTGTTCACACACACGCCTGTATGGTTGTGTGTTGATGCTATTGTGGGTGTGATTGTTTTGTAAGACAGAGGGTGCAGGAGTCTGAATCTCTTGGGTAGTTTAGTGTGAAAATGAGAGAAGAAAAAGGAGAAGAAGAGATAACGAGAGTAAGAGTTTAGGATCTGAGAGTGGAGGGAAAAAGAACGAGCGAGTTAAAATGAGACGGAATCAAAGTGTGTGTGTCCGCGTGTGTGTGTGTGTGTGAGTGTGTGTGTGTGTGTGTCTGCGCGCGTGTGTGTGTGTGTGTCTGCGCGTGTGTGTGTGAGTGTGTCTACGCGCGTGTGTGTGAGTGTGTGTGAGAGTGTGTGTGTGAGTGTGTGTGTGAGTGTGTGTGTGTATGGTTGTGTGTTGATACTATTGTGGGTGTGATTGTTTTGTAAGACAGAGGGTGGAGGAGTCTGAATCTCTAGGGTAGTTTTGTGTGAAAATGAGAGAAGAAGAAGAAGAAGAAGTAGAAGTAGAAGGAGAAGAAGGAGAAGAAGAAGAGTTAACAAAAGAGCAAGAGTTTAAGATCTGAGAGTGGAGGGAAAAAGAAAAAAAAGAACGAGCAAGTTAAAATGAGACGGAATCAAAGTGTGTGTGGGGGGCGGGCAGGGGGAGAGAAATAAAACAGAGAGAGAGAGAGAGAGAGAGAGAGAGAGAGAGAGAGAGAGAGAGAGAGAGAGAGAGAGAGACGGGGAAGGGTAGAGAGAGAGAGAAAAAGGCGGAGGCCAAGAAAATGATGAGGGAAACGATGCTGCATGAGGGCGAAAGTGGAGCTGAATGAAAACAAAAGAGGACTGGCTGCAAAGACGAGAGACAGACTGAGACGGGGAGCGGGGTAAACAAGAGGAGGGATGGGACACACACACACACACACACACACACACAGACACACACACGCACACACACACTGGCTGCAAAGCGGAGAAATAAACAGGAAGACAGAGAAAGCAAATCTAAAGAGTTTAACAAAAAAGTGGGGGGGGGATTTTCCCCCTATTTCTCCCCAATTGTACCCGTCCAATTACCCCACTCTTCCGAGCCGTCCCGGTCTCTGCTCCACCCCCTCTGCTGATCCGGGGAGGGCTGCAAACTACCACATGCCTCCTCCCATACATGTGGAGTCGCCAGCCGCTTCTTTTCACCTGACGGTGAGGAGTTTCACCAGGGGGCGTAGAGCGTGGGAGGATCACGCTATTCCCCCCACTTCCCCTCCCCTCTGAACAGGTGCCCCGACCTACCAGAGGAGGCGCTAGTGCAGCAACCAGGACACATACCCACGCCCGTCTTCCCACCCGCAGACATGGCTGATTGTGTCTGTAGGGACGGCCGACCACCCCGGAGGTAACACGGGGATTCGAACCGGCGATCCCCGTGCCGTGTTGGTAGGCAACAGAATAGACCGCTACGCTACCCGGATGCCCACAGTCAAACAAATGTGGAGACACTGAAGGTGGGCGTATTGGTTTCTTATATACAGCACCCCACCTCTATGTTTTGTATACACGTGTGTGTGTGTGTGTGTGTGTTGTATTGATTTGTGTACAGTGCACCGTTGTACAAATGCGCTTCATGTGTATGTACCTTCCTCCTCCTCCCTTCTCTGCAGCTGCAGTCACACACACACACACACACACACACACACACATGCAGACATGCACACACACACATGCACACACACACACACACAGATATGCACACACACAGGCTTTAGCAGGCTTTGTGTCTCGCTGTACTTCTGGTATGTGTGTTGCATACGGGGCTGCCTACGCATTGGCAACAGCATGATGGTATGTGGTGTCCTTTTGTCAGTCTCTACCATAGCCTGGCCCCTGACACACACCGACACACACCGACACACACTGACACACACTGCTGCAGCCCTGCAGACTGTTGCCTTGGTTTCTTCATGGAGACTATAGTAGGTGGGCCAACACACGTTATTATGTGCAGCATTAGACAGTAATTAAATGGCACATGTCTCAGCAATCTCCTCTTATCTCCTCTTATCTCCTCTTATCTTATCTTATCTTATCTTATCTCAGGGTCCTTTGTAAAAGCGACAGTTTCATAGATGTCAGTTGTAGACCAAACGTCTGTGTGAACAGAGTCCACAAATCTGTTTGGCCACCAGAGGCTCCAAGTACATTTGCTCTGCTTGCCCGGTCAATAATCTGTCCTGTCTTGTGGGAAGGGAACCGCTGTTGATCTGGAGGAGATATATCCTCCGTTATCCAAGCAACTTATCCCAAGCAGGGTCGCAGGATGCTGGACTCTATCCCAGCAATCTTTGGGTGGCAGCAGGCAGGGAGACACCCTGGACAGGCCACCAGGCCATCACAGGGCCCACACACACATTCACACCTAGGGACAATGTAGTACGGCCGATCCACCTGACCTACATGTCTTTGGACTGTGGGAGGAAACCAGAGCCCCCGGAGGAAACCCACGCATATTGTTTAATATGGCTTATATATTATATTATTGGCCCTGTGGTCAGCACTGTGGCCTCACAGCAAGGAGGTCCTGGGTTCAAACCCCAGGCCGCCCCAGGTCCTTTCTGTGTGGAGTTTGCATGTTCTGCCCATGTTCTGCCCATGTCTGTCCATGAGACAGCCCTTCGTCCTGCAGACAGACAGCTTGAGGAGAGAGACAGCTCTTCCTCATGCAGACAGACAGCTTGAGGAGAGAGACAGCTCTTCCTCCTGCAGACAGACAGCTTGAGGAGAGAGACAGCTCTTCCTCCTGCAGACAGACAGCTTGAGGAGAGAGACAGCTCTTCCTCCTGCAGACAGACAGCTTGAGGAGAGAGACAGCTCTTCCTTCTGCAGACAGAAAGCTTGAGAAGAGAGACAGCTCTTCCTCCTGCAGACAGAAAGCTTGAGAAGAGAGACAGCTCTTCCTCCTGCAGACAGAAAGCTTGAGGAGAAAGACAGCTCTTCCTTCTGCAGACAGACAGCTTGAGGAGAGAGACAGCTCTTCCTCCTGCAGACAGACAGCTTGAGGGGAGAGACAGCTCTTCCTCCTGCAGACAGATAACTTGAGGGGAAAGACAGCTCTTCCTCCTGCAGACAGACAGCTTGAGGAGAAAGACAGCTCTTCCTTCTGCAGACAGAAAGCTTGAGGAGAGAGACAGCTCTTCCTTCTGCAGACAGAAAGCTTGAGGAGAAGCCCAGCTCTTCCTTCTGCAGACAGACAGCTTGAGGAGAGAGACAGCTCTTCCTCCTGCAGAAAGACAGCTTGAGGAGAGAGACAGGTCTTCCTCCTGCAGACAGACAGCTTGAGGAGAGAGATAGCTCTTCCTCCTGCAGACAGACAGCTTAAGGGGAGAGACAGCTCTTCCTCCTGCAGACAGACAGCTTGGGGAGCGAGACAGCTCTTCCTCCTGCAGACAGACAGCTTGAGGAGAGAGACAGGTATCGGGACAGGTGTGCAGCCCCGTGCGCTGTAGGTTTGAGTGGATGCGGTTTGTTTCTGGTTAGAAGAAAGCTGTGCGATCGATGGGAACACACGGAGCTGTTGTGAGATCCAGTGATTTGCTAAATTAGATGAACTCAGTTTGTCTTTGTGTGTGAGACGAATTGTGCGATGCTTGTGTGTGTTTCATACTTGTTGTCACTCACCAGCTGCCAAGAAAACACAATTTCATCAACACACAGCAGCCCTTCCCTCATTTAGGAAGCATCTGCATGTGTGTGTGTGTGCATCTAAAGGTGCATGTGTGTTTGTGTGCGTCCATGTGCGTGTGTATGTGTGTTCGCGTTTGTGTGAGTCTGCAGGTTACTGTGTGTGTGTGTGTGTGTGTTCGTGTGTGTGAGTCTGCAAGTAACTGTGTGTGTGTGTGTGTGTTCGCGTGTATGTGAGTCTGCAGGTAACTGTGTGTGTGTGTGTGTGTGTGTGTGTGTGTGTGTGTGTGTGTGTGTGTGTGTGTGTGTGTGTGTGTAAATAAGTACACTCAGCAGTAATATGTAATTTTGATTTTCTGCTTCAAACCGTTATTTTGGCCCCAAATTATAAGTCTGGTGGGCATGATTCACCATCCTAACAACCTGCCATGGTTATGATGCTGTCCTGCAGACACTTCTCTCCCTGTGTGTGTGTGTGTGTGTGTGTGTGTGTGTGTGTATGTGTGTGTGTGTGTGTATGGGGGTAATTAAATGAAAACAGGACTGTGTATAGATGGCGCGGGTCATTAAAAGTTCACACTTCCACAGCGCGTGTGTGGCCATTGAACAGGTAACAAGCAGCACAGGCAGAGAGGGAGTGCGGATGGAGAGCAGGGGCGAGCGAGGCAGAGCTGAAGCGGAGGGAGGGAGGGATGGAGAGCAGGGGCGAGCGAGGCAGAGGTGAAGAGGGGGGAGGGATGGAGAGGGACGTATGAATGAGCCTTGGGAGAGAAAAGGGGGGGTGCAGAGAAAAGTCTGGAAAGAGAGAGGTTGAGAGCAAGGTGGAGCGCGAAGGAAAGAGAGGGAGACCGAGAAGGGGCAGGTAATGATATAGAGTAAAAGAGATGCGGATACTATAGCTACAGGTACCATGGAAGAGAGAGAGAGAGAGAAAAGGAGAGAGAGAGAGAGAGAGAGAGAGAGAGAGAGAGTGAAAAGGAGAGAGAGAGAGAGAGAGAGAGAGAGAGAGAGAGAGAGAGAGAGAGAGAGAGAGAGAGAGAGAGAGAGAGAACAATTGTACAAGAAGGCATAATAGCAAAAAGAGTGAAAGGAGACAGGTCTGTCCTCAGTGTAGAGAACCGTGCTAAAGGCTCCCCGCCACACACACACACACACACACACACACACACACACACACACACACACACACACACACACACACACACACACACACACACACTCCTCAAACCAGGCTCCATCATTACAGAGCTGGGTGAGCGTCATTGAAAGGCATCAGTCGGCTTTACAAATGTTAACTTCATGTTTCCACTGCTCCCCTACTGACGAGAGACAGAGAGAGAGAGACAGAGAGAGACAGAGAGAGAGACAGAGAGAGATAGTGAGAGAGATAGTGAGAGAGAGAGACAGAGAGAGAGACAGAGAGAGACAGTGAGAGAGAGAGACAGAGAGAGAGACAGAGAGAGAGACAGAGAGAGATAGTGAGAGAGAGAGACAGAGAGAGATAGTGAGTGAGAGAGAGAGAGAGAGACAGAGAGAGATAGTGAGAGAGAGAGACAGAGAGAGAGACAGAGAGATAGTGAGAGAGAGAGACAGAGAGAGACAAAGAGAGACAGTGAGAGAGAGAGACAGAGAGAGAGACAGAGAGAGAGACAGAGAGAGATAGTGAGAGAGAGAGACAGAGAGAGAGACAGAGAGAGATAGTGAGAGAGAGAGACAGAGAGAGAGACAGAGAGACAGAGAGAGATAGTGAGAGAGAGAGACAGAGAGAGAGACAGAGAGACAGAGAGACAGAGAGAGAGACAGAGAGAGAGACAGAGAGAGATAGTGAGAGAGAGAGACAGAGAGAGAGACAGAGAGAGATAGTGAGAGAGAGAGACAGAGAGAGAGACAGAGAGAGATAGTGAGAGAGAGAGACAGAGAGACAGAGAGAGAGACAGAGAGAGATAGTGAGAGAGAGAGACGCAGGTAAGCTGCGGGTGGTCCTGGGGGGGGGGGACAGCGGCGAGCATTGCAGCAAGATTTATATTATCTTGCCACAACCTGAGAGACAGTGGGTGACGGCTCCTACTGCTACTGTTGTTGTTTAATATCATAATCATTGTTGTTATTGCTGTTATTATTATAATCATTGTTGTGTTGTTGTTGTTTTACATGCTTTGGCAATATGTACACAAACGTATGTCATGCCACTAAAGCGCATATTGAATTGAATTGAATAGGGAGAGAGAGAGAGGGAGAGAGAGAGAGGGAGAGAGAGAGGGTATCATAGTATAATAGCAGGGAGAGAAATGAAAATTGCACAAAAATGAGTAATGGCCTTGTGAGTTATGTTGTGATAAGACGTGTGATCTCACCGTGGTGTAGCATTTGCTGTGCAGAGCTGCAGTCTTCACCGACTGGCGAGGGGAAGAAAGAGACTGAGATGACGGGCGAGGAAACGACAGATGATGAAAAGATGAAAGCAAAGAAAGAGGGTAGAGAGACACAGACAGCCAAGTGGGGGAGAGAGGGATCGAGCCTGAGAAAATTGGAGATGGAAAGTAGAGAGAGAGGGGGGAGAGAGAGAGAGAGAGAGAGAGCGAGAGAGAGAGAGAGAGAGAGAGAGAGAGAGAGAGAGAGAGAGAGAGAAAGAGAGAGAGAGAGAGACTGACTTTGGCTTTTAAAATAACCTTTATTTATACCACATATAAATATTCTCCTTTCCCCATCATTTCAATATAAACTGCTAAGCTAAAAAAAAAAAAACAGGATTCTCAGGCATCATTCCTGTGGCTCCGTCAAATTAATTATTCGAAAAACTTCGCTGTCACTCAACCACACACACACACACACACACATACACACACACACACACACCACCACCACCATAATGAATTAAAAATTGAGAATAAGCGAACCACCTTCCCTAAGTGAACACTAAGCCTATCTGATCCCCTATGGAGCCCTGAAAGAGCCATCTTATTCTCATTAGTATACCGTCTTGTTCTTTCCGGTCTGCCGGATCGCTAGCTTAGCAGTTCCAACCAAACAACTGACTAGGACCAGAAGCAGTCTTTTTCTTACTGCATATTTAGGCCCAAAACCAAACAAGAGGACAGATAAATCCTCTCCCAGAGCTTCCACCCATCCCTGCAGTACTCTAAATAAGCCCACTAATCGAGCATGAGAGGCCACTGAATGCTCTGATGTTTCCCTTTGTGCCTAGAAAGGACACTCCTCCCCAGTGCTTGGATCCAGGTGAGATCTGTGTCTGTTCGTGGCTATTGCTCCACATATAATCCTCCGCTGGAGGTCAGCCATCTGTTTCCCTAACAGGTGGCTTATACAGGACCCTCCACCTGCCTTTAGGGGTACAGTCTGAAGTACGAACCTCAGTCTACCTCGACTCCTTGACTTCAGCCAGAGAGTGGAAGTTGAGCACCTTCACACAGCTGTAACACAGCTGCTTCTTCATTCAAGAGCTGAAATTACCCAGCACTCATGTTTCAGGGAAAGAAGCAGTCTGCTCCCCCCTTGCCACTCCTCAACTGCAGGACTGACACTCAGGGAGGGAAAAACATACTCATTGTCACCATCCCATTGGTCAGCTAGAGCACAATTTTTGGCAAATGCTCTCAGTGGCCCAGACAGGGACTGCCAGACGTCCTCCATAACCCTCCTAAGCACTCTGAAGGACCTGATGTTAGTGATGCCACCAAGTGTTTCTACTGATGTTTTTTTAAGATGGCCCAGTTTAGTGATACCATCCTCAACAAACTGTAGTGGAGGAAAAGATGGTATTTGTAAGGAAGTCATTATAAAACAGCAGCTCCTCAAAAAGCCACATTCCCAGTACAGGGTCAGGAGTCCATGTGACCTTCAGCATTAGCCAGGCATCAACCACTGAGTTGTAAAAGGGTGTAAGTCCAGTCAAGTCAGCTTCAGATGATCTCAGCTGAAAAAGATGGTTATCCAACCCAAGCTGGCCAGCTTTTCCTAAGAAGCAGCCAAGCAGGAGCCAACCAGCAGTGACCGCAGCCGTACAGCAGCCTTTGTGCTGTCTGTTGTCTGAAGGCCGCCGTTCTGGATAGAATGTCTGTAAGACCTTGTCCTCTCCTCTGCCGCAGGGAGATTCTGGGCCAACGCCCTCAGTCAGTGCTGACCAGACCAGAAAAACATCACCGGGAGCTACTGCATCTCTTCCACAAGACCTGGCGGTAGCACTAAAACAATAAGTCTGTGCCATATTAATAATAATATTAACTTTATTTATGTAGCACTTTTCTAAAACAATGTGACAAAGTGCTTCGCAAAAAAACCCCCAAAAAACACAAGGCAAAAGTAAGAGTGAGACCAAATAAGTAAGAGTAAAAATAAAAACAGTATAAATAAAAACAAATATCAAACATTTGTAAAACCTTTCATAAAAAGAACAGTTTAAGACGGGATTTAAAAGAAGCTAGAGACTTGGTTAGTCTTGGTTCAACAGCAAGAGGGGTCCATCGTGTGGTGGCTCTAACAGCAAAAGCCCAATAAACCCTTTGTAACAAACCAAGACCTGCGAATAACTAGCAGGGCTCCATCTGCAGATCTCAGTGGTTGAGGGGGTGTATACCAGGTCAATAAATCAGAAATATATGTAGGAGCAAGACTGTTTAAAGCCTTAAAAGTGAGCAACAAAATTTTAAAATCAATTCGAATAATAACAAGGGAGCCAGTATAGGGAGGCAAGCACAGGAGTGATATGGTCATGTCTCTTTGTCCTAGTAATGAGCTGAGCAGCAGCATTTTGTACCAACTGCAGACGGAGGTGGGAGTCCTTGCTGATACCAAAATAAAGTGCATTACAATAGTCAAGCCGAGAACAGATAAAAGCTTGTACATCTTTTTGCAGATCGGCAATTGATAAAAATGACCTAATTTTGGAGATTAGCTTGAGCTGGAGAAAGCATGATTGAACAATATTTTTGATTTTACTATCAAAACCGAGGTTGGCATCGAAATACCCCAAGATTCCTAGCAGCCTGCTTAAGACTACCTGACAGACCACCAAGATCAATAACAAAAGGGCTGATGGACTTTTCAGGACCGAACAGTTTGACCTCTGACTTATCATCATCAAATTTGAGAAAATTTTCAGACAGCCAGGATTTAATGTCAGAAAGGCAAGTTGTGAGATTTGCAAGGGCGCTGAGGATGTGTGGGTTTTAGTGTCATGGATAACCGAGTGTCGTCGGCATAAAAAGCACATCGTGATGTTTAATGACCTGGCCAAGGGGCAGTATGTATACAGAGAAGAGAAGGGGGTGAAGAACTGAGCCTTGAGGGACACCACAACTTAACTGAGCCACCGAGGAGGTAGAGTTACCCAGAACAACAGAAAAAAGTTGGTGAGGTAAGAGCGTAATAAGCTAAAAGCCGAGCCCTTGATGCCAACCCAAGTCTCTAAGTGATGTAAGAGGATGTTGTGATCCTCATTGGAAATAAAAGGATAGACTCTGGACACGGTGATCCGGGTGGAAGGCACCACCAATGGGGAAATGAGTATAAAATCATAGTTTATGAGCAAGCCGTTTTCTATCAGCTGGTTGACAAACCCCTGGTCCTTCATAAATACTACCAACGCTTTATTCATCCATGAGGCCTACAGGATGGTACCATGCCTACTTGTTCTACCACCAACAGCACCTGCTCAACCGTAGTACTGGGCCGTGGCACAACCCTCTCTCCGTGCCTCAAAGACAAGGACGGCATCTAAAAAGACACCATGCCCGCCAAGAAGCACGGCTCCTTGTCCACCCAAAACAACTACCGAACACACGCCAAACTACAATAAGAACAACCACAGTTAGAAAACAATCATACTGTAATGGCCACAAATGAGTAGACTCGCTAGCCTGTTGGCTAACGGGTCAGACCCTTTAGTTGACTGTTTAGCACAGTCACTTGTAGTGCAGGCGACCCGGCTTCGCTTCCCAGCTGCCCCTGAATTCGCTACATTGGTGTCAGAAGTGGGATGGTGAGACCGCGAGGCCATCGGAGGAGCGCGCACCCAGAGGCGTGAGGGAGCTGATATGCTGAAGTGCGGGGACGTGCTTCCCGCAGGAGGGAGGGGGTAGTTTAACGACCACGTGTGTATAGAGTCATTAGCCGGTTGGCTAACGGGTCGGACCCTTTAGTTGACTGGTTAGCGCAGTCGCCCGTGGTGTGGGCGACCCGGACTCGCGTCCTGGCTGCCCCCTGAATTCGCTATAAACACAGGAGGAAAAAAGAAGAAAAATTGAGAAAAAGTCAGAGACTCTGCCAAACTCACCACTATCTCCGCCAGAGAGAGAGGGGAAATTAAAACAAGAGAGCAAGAGAGTCATTTAGCAAAGCAAATGGTGTTCAAGATACTATTCAAACGCCAGGGCCATTGTACGTCTTTAATCTTTAACACAATGGCTGAGAAACAGAGGCAGAAGAATTGACAGAGGTGGAGAGATCATGCGAGAGACAGAAAGAAAGGAAAGACCGTGTGTGTGGGGAGTGGGGGGGTGTGGAGAAAGTTGACATGTGTTGGGGAGAGAAATTGAGGAGAAGAAATATGGAAACTCTCTCTCGCTCCCTCTCTCTCTCTCTCTCTCTCTCTTAATTTCCGGCCATGATAAGGTCTTGGAGTTCTGATCCAAGCTACACGGTCATTTGTATTCTCAGAGCAGGACGCTCTTAAATCCATCCTGCTCCTCGCAGCCTCCTTGTGAATGCATGGCTGGAGGCTGTGGCACAACGTGGAGAGAGAGCAGGAGAGCGAGAACGAGAAGGGAAACGACGAGACCGACAGGCTGACATTTCTGTTGTGACATCACGGAGGCAATTTGCATTGCATAACGCAGTCTGGTGTAATAATGTAGAAGAAAGCAGTTGTCATGTGTTATCCTGGAGGGGGCACGGTTATTATCCACTCATAGTGAGGGAAAAAAATGACATTTATTAGCAGTTGTTGTAGTGACTCTCCGTGACACCTCCGCCTAATGCACTTTGTACCACACACACACACACACACACTGTGGAGGCAGGCGTGCCGGCGTATTTACGCACACAAGTGTGGATGGGCACACATTCCCATGCACATACAACATGTGTATTTGCGGAAAAGATTGCCGTTTCCGGGAGAGCAAAGACAAACATGCCACCTTCGTTTTCCCTCCCCCAGCTTTTTAAGTCGAGAAGTGCGCGTGTCGCTGTGGGGAGGGGGGCGGTGGGGGATCAGATGTGATAACCATCTCGGGCACGGTCCTCCTCTGATCCCATCCACCGCCGGGGAAAGAAAGAAAGAAAGAAAAAAGAAAAGAAAAGCCAGCGCTCCTCCACAACGGAGCCAGATTCACAGATAGGAGCAAATTGACTCTTGGTCTCTTTTGCCTGACAACCCCCCCCCCCCCTCTCTCTCTCTCTCTCTCTCTCTCAATTCAATGATGCTTTATTGGCATGACTGCATTAATTACAATGTTGCCAAAGTGTCTGTGAATGTTCTCATTCATCCAGGTCATGGTTATCCAAAGGAGTTGAATCAAGTGCAACTGGACTTGGTATATATCAGTGAAGACGTTTCGCCTCTCATCCAAGAGGCTTCCTCAGTTCGTGCCTTTCTGACTAGACCAAAACTGCAACACGTCCCAAAAAGACCAACCGGGTGAGCAACGAGGAGAAAAGGAACAGAAGGAAGAGCACAGTCACCCCGTATGTTTCTGGGGTCTCCGAGAAACTCAGGAGAATTTTCAACAAACACCGCATCCCGGCATACTTCAAACCCAGCAACACACTCCGACAAAGACTGGTTCATCCCAAAGACCGTGTACCACACACCCGGAAAAGCAATCTGGTGAATGCCGTGCAATGCGATGAGGATTGCACTGACCTATACATAGGAGAAACCAAACAACCACTACACAAACGCATGGCCCAACACAGAAGGCCAAACTCCTCAGGACAAGACTCAGCAGTCTATCTACACCTAAAAGAGAAGACACACTCCTTCAAGGACAGCAACGTACACATTTTGGACAGAGAAGATAGATGGTTTGAAAGAGGGCTGAAGGAAGCCATCTATGCGAAACTGGAACAACCATCCCTCAACAGAGGAGGAGGTCTGCGACACCACCTATCTCCCACTTACAATGCCGTCCTTTCATCTCTACCCAGGAGACTCAAGAAGCCTAGCCTCCAAGAACAACAGTCGCTCACTAACGGCTCCGACGACTCTCATGACCACTGAACAATGAAGTCGAGACTAACACCCCCAACAACCGTCGCTGCTAAACAAATGCATATCAATACTAGCTCCGATGGCGACGGGCCCGGCTGGACATCGGTACACAAAGAGCCACTCATATCTATGGCTCTGTTAGCGACGGGCGTTGGTAAACATCGGAACACAAAAGAGCCATGGCCATCTATAGCTCTGACAACGACTCCTAGAGGATAAATTCTGAGTCTCATCACCAGCCAGTCAGACTAGCTTGGTCTAGTCAGAAAGGCACGAACTGAGGAAGCCTCTTGGACGAGAGGCGAAACGTCTTCACGGATATATACCAAGTCCAGTTGCACTTGATTCAACTCTTTTGGATAATGTTGCCAAAGCAGGTGACAGCGAAACAGGTCAACAGAGTACCAAAATAAATAAATAAATAAATAAATACAAATAAATAAATGGAAAAAGGAATCAGTAGAACTGGCATGAACATAGAACAGCACTTGAACAGCAGCTGGCAGTAATTGGAACAGTAATTGGAACAGTAACTGACAGTGTTTTGGTCACTCACCGACTCTTAGGCTATGGCATTCTGACACATATTGTGCTTCAAGGTGTGACCTTTGACCCTCTCCTAAAATAAGTGGCCATTGTTCTTTCTCATCCAGGAGTAGAACATTTGGAATCTGGTTTTCAAATTTCTCACAGTTCTCTCAAAAATCTCTCTCTCTCTCTCTCTCTCTCTCTCTCTCTCTCTCTCTCTCTCTCTCTCTCTCTCTCTCTCTCTCTACCTTCTTCTGTCTCTATCTACCTTCTCTCTCTCCCTACTTCCTTCTCTCTCTCTCTCTCTCTCTCTCTCTCTCTCTCTCTCTCTCTCTCTCTCTCTCTCTCTCTCTCTACCTTCTTCTGTCTCTATCTACCTTCTTTCTCCCCCTATCTCCTTCTCTCTGTCTCTCTCTCACTCCCCAAAAAATGTATTCTATTTTAAGAATTCATTTGTACCCTTTTACCATTTTGCTGCGCAGTCCCATTTTTCCCAGAGCAGGAGTCACGCTGGGCCAGAGAGGATTAATATAATATGCTCTTCTATAGTGTGCGGGGAAAAAAAAGAAGAAGTTTGATCCGTGGCAGGATGAGTTTAAAAGGCTGTGTTCTTATTATTCTAATGGATCATGTAATGGATTATTTAAAGCGTTGCTCAATGCGTCTCAGGCTATTTGTTTCACTTTTTGTTACCTCGGTGCACTGATCAGAGCCAACCTTCTTTTCAGTAATATACCATTAGAATTAAGTATTTTATTCTAATGTTGGTGAAACTTACATATATCTTATTTGCTTGCAAAAAATAAAAAAAGGAAACGACTGCTATAATCTAACGAGCCCTCAGTTATCCCATTTCTGACACTACGCGTGAGGAAGGTATACTGTCATGTTCTGGATTCTACTGGTTTGTATTTCACTCTCTCGGCTTCCTTTCACTGGATATTCTCCATTGACTCTAAACAATGATGTACGGTCAGGGTAGGCAGAGGTAGGCAGTGCCTACCCTGTGATAATCAAAATAACCACACAACAGATTCATAACAACATATCAAAATCTCATTCTGGTTACAAGTATGTTGTGTTATTGCGTATTTTTAATTATATTTTTATGTCCTTGTCCTTTCTAAGAGTGAAATGCCGTATAGCGCACAAGATCGCCTACTTTTTCAATGGGAAGGGTAGGCTCTGCTTATTTCAGGGTTGTCTTCAACGTTGTGAATTTCGGTGTTTGTGTATTGCGTAGCTTAAGGTGAAATCAACGGACGAGGAAAGGCACTGCTTTATGGTGGGAGTGCGAGCCAATCAGAGCCATCAAGGTGCTGAATTGCTAATGTCATAGTTATTTGTGCTATCAATATAACAAGCTAGCTCATTTGAAATTGAGCAGCGTAGCTACTCTTCAGAGCGAAATCGGTTAATGTCAACCATCGCACATCTTCAGAGTTTTAATACACTGGAGTGCCAGAAAAAAATACTTGCCATCAAGTAAGGCAGGCCTACACCAGCTCTCCCTGACCTCCACCAGCCTAAAGAGCAGAAAATCCTCCCATCCCTCCAGCCGGGGTGGTACATAAGGAAAGAGTGGGTATGCGGCTCTGATGCTGCCAGCAGGCTGTACTGCTTCCCTTGTTTGCTGTTTTTCAGAGAGTGGGACAATGTATGGGTAGGTACTGGCTACTGTGACCTGAACAACTTGCCTGCAGCGCTGGTCAAGCACGAGCGGTCCAGTTCACACATTCAACATCAGATGGCATTGGAAACCTTTGGAAACTGCACTACCATAATATCCTAGAGTCCTGTGGCAGTTGGAAGAAAGAAGAAGGAGCAGATTGGCATAAAACATTAGCGAGCACAGAAGGATGTAAGTTGGATTTGTGGATGCCCACTGCCTACCCAGCCACTGACCTCACTGCACGTCACTGTCTCTAAGTGGCCTAACCATCTTGAGAC
>JAJHIY020001733.1:152500-222688 GCA_022114975.2 Lampris megalopsis
ATATGTGTGTTCCTGTAGTTTGGATATGTGTGTTCTTGTAGTTTGGATTTATGTGTTCTCGTAGTTTGGATAGGTGTGTTCTTGTAGTTTGGATGTGTGTTCCTGTAGTTTGGATATGTGTGTTCTTGTAGTTTGGATTTATGTGTTCTCGTAGTTTGGATATGTGTGTTCTTGTAGTTTGGATGTGTGTGTTCTTGTGGTTTGGATGTGTATGTTCTTGTAGTTTAGATGTGTGTGTTCTTGTAGTTTGTATGTGTGTTGTTGTAGTTTGGATATGGGTGTTCTTGTAGTTTGGATATGTGTGTTCTTGTAGTTTGGATATGTGTGTTCTTGTAGTTTGGATGTGTGTGTTCTTGTAGTTTGGATGTGTGTGTTCTTGTAGTTTGGGTATGTGTGTTCTTGTAGTTTGGATGTGTTTGTTCTTGTAGTTTGGATATGTGTGTTCTTGTAGTTTGGATGTGTGTGCTCTTGTAGTTTGGATGTGTGTGTTCTTGTAGTTTGGATATGTGTGTTCTTGTAGTTTGGATGTGTGTTCTTGTACTTTGGATATATGTGTTCTTGTAGTTTGGATGTGTGTGCTCTTGTAGTTTGGATGTGTGTGTTCTTGCAGTTTGGATGTGTGCGTTCTTGTAGTTTAGATATGTGGGTTCTTGTAGTTTGGATGCGTGTGTTCTCGTAGTTTGGATATGTGTGTTCTCATAGTTTGGATATGTGTGTTCTCGTAGTTTGGATGTGTGTGCTCTTGTAGTTTGGATGTGTGTGTTCTTGTAGCTTGGATATGTGGGTTCTCGTAGTTTGGATGTGTGTGTTCTCGTAGTTTGGATATGTGTGTTCTTGTAGTTTGGATGTGTGTTCTTGTAGTTTGGATATATGTGTTCTTGTAGTTTGGATATGTTTGTTCTCGTAGTTTGGATATGTGTGTTATCGTAGTTTGGATGTGTGTGTTCTTGTAGTTTGGATGTGTGTGTTCTTGTAGTTTGGATTTGTGTGTTCTTGTAGTTTGGATGTGTGTGTTCTCGTAGTTTGGATGTGTGTGTTCTTGTAGTTTGGATATGTGTGTTCTTGTAGTTTGGATGTGTGTTCTCGTAGTTTGGATGTGTGTTCTTGTAGTTTGGATATGTGTGTTCTTGTGGTTTGGATGTGTGTGTTGTTGTAGTTTGGATTTGTGTGTTCTTGTAGTTTGGATATGTGTGTTCTTGTAGTTTGGATATGTGTGTTCTTGTAGTTTGGATATGTGTGTTCTTGTAGTTTGGATATGTGTGTTCTTGTAGTTTGGATATGTGTGCTCTTGTAGTTTGGATGTGTGTGTTCTTGTAGTTTGGATGTGTGTGTTCTTGTGGTTTGGATGTGTGTGCTCTTGTAGTTTGGATGTGTGTGTTCTCGTAGTTTGGATATGTGTGTTCTCGTAGTTTGGATATGTGTGTTCTCATAGTTTGGATATGTGTGTGTTCTTGTAGTTTTGATATGTGTGTGTTCTTGTAGTTTGCATATGTGTGTTCTCGTAGTTTGGATATGTGTGTGTTCTCGTAGTTTGGATATGTGTGTTCTTGTAGTTTGGATTTGTGTGTTCTTGTAGTTTGGATGTGTGTGTTCTTGTAGTTTGGATATGTGTGTTCTTGTAGTTTGAATATGTGGGTTCTCATAGTTTGGATGTGTGTGTTCTCGTAGTTTGGATATGTGTGTTCTTGTAGCTTGGATATGTGTGTTCTTGTAGTTTGGATATGTGTGTTCTTGTGGTTTGGATGTGTGCGTTCTTGTGGTTTGGATGTGTGTGTTCTCGTAGTTTGGATGTGTGTGTTCTCGTAGTTTGGATATGTGTGTGTTATTGTGGTTTGGATTTGTGTGTTGTTGTTGTTTGGATGTGTGTGTTCTCGTAGTTTGGATGTGTGTGTTCTCGTAGTTTGGATGTGTGTGTTCTCGTAGTTTGGATATGTGTGTTCTCATAGTTTGGATATGTGTGTTCTTGTAGTTTGGATATGTGTGTTCTTGTAGTTTGGATATGTGTGTTCTTGTGGTTTGGATGTGTGTGTTCTTGTGGTTTGGATGTGTGCGTTCTTGTGGTTTGGATGTGTTGTTGTCTTTGCGTTACACGGCTGTGGGCAACAATGTGTCGTTTCCTTTCGTGTGTGCAGGTGCATGACATGAAACGACACAGGAAGTGTGTCTGATTCCTGACAGCTGGCTGGAATACAAACGCACAGTCAGTTGGCGAGATGAGATTGTGTTTTGCTTTGTCTGTTTTCTGGCCGTTACCGTGCTTGGAGAGGGTACTCATATACGTACCTCCACCATGCCATGATGTGTGTGTGTGCGGGGCTGAATCTGCACAGCTGTTGTGTATTGAATAGATAGTGAGAGGTGAAAATATGTGATGAAAATAACACACAGACGCACACTGTTCATGTAAGGAGTTATGAGATGACCTGAACTTGTTGCATGTGTATGTGTGTGTGTGTGTTTGTTGTAAAAGTTGTTCGTTGGAAAGTTTGGATCAAAAATATTCTACTCATTAAAGCGCTGGATTGCACCTGTGATTAGAAATCAGCACGGGGCAGAATCTCAATTTCCCGTTTTACCCCGGACCAAAAGTCTTCAGCTTGTGTTTTACTTGTCAGAACTCCTCTGCTTCACATCCGGACCCCTGCGGGACCCCTGCGGGACCCCTGCAGGACACCTGCACGCCGTCCGAGTCAACTTGTATCAAGCAGGTTTTACACACAGCTCAGTCACACAGGCATTTGATAAAGCTGGTCATATAGTAGTTAGCTAGTAGCATTCATGGCACAGTGGTTAGCGCACTCGCCTCACAGCAAGAAGGTCCTGGGTTCAAACCCCAGGACAGTCGAACCTTGGGGGGTCATCCCGGGTCGTCCTCTGTGTGGAGTTTGCATGTTCTCCCCGTGTCTGTGTGGGTTTCCTCCGTTTCCTCCCACAGTCCAAACACGTGTAGGTCAGGTGGATCAGCCTTCCTTCAGGACTACCCCCACCCCATTTCTCCTCCCATCCTCACCATGGTAGAAGAGTTTGAACCCACCTCCGACGCTCCTGCTCTTACTCCCCTTCCACCTGGTGTCTTGCACACACAGTACAGTACCCTTCCCCCTCTCCTTCTCCTTTGCCCAACAATATCATAGTTTCCAAAGGTACCTTTCTGGCCAACAGTACCGGTGGCAGTCGTTGGTAACCCGGGTCTCGACCCATCCGGTATGGAAATCTAATTTATGATACATATATTGGATACGGCAAAGGTTTTATGCCCATAACCCCCCCTCCCCACTTATCCGGGCTTAGGACCGGCACCCAGAATGCACTGGCCTGTGCATCCTCAGTGGCTGGGTTCATATAATACTTGCACTTGATAACGAAATACTAATAGCAAAAAAATAAATAAATAAATAAATCAGAAAAGTGCACACTGGAACAGCACTGTATACCGCAAGCCTCGTGTACATTGATACTCTATCATTCTGTCCGACTCACACCATCACACCCTCTGCAGAGGGGTGTATGTGAGAGGGTATGATTGGTGTGTGTCATAGAGAACAGTATTGTGCATGAGAGGGTATGATTGGTGTGTGTCATAGAGAACAGTATTGTGCATGAGAGGGTGTGATTGGTGTGTGTCATAGAGAACAGTATTGTGCATGAGAGGGTGTGATTGGTGTGTGTCATAGAGAACAGTATTGTGCATGAGAGGGTGTGATTGGTGTGTGTCATAGAGAACAGTATTGTGCGTGAGAGGGTGTGATTGGTGTGTGTCATAGAGAACAGTATTGTGCATGAGAGAGTATGATTGGTGTACATGAGAGAATACGGTATAATGGTGTGTGTGGAAAAGCGAGTGTGATTTATGGCCTAAACGGCCTCTCACATTATGCCTCCGCCCCATCAAACATCACCACAGAGCGGCGTATCCCGTGCAGCCTTGCCACCAGAGGGTTCATAGACGCGGACCCGGGCAGACCCGGGCAGACCCGGGCAGACCCGGCGGGCACATCGCTGACACAGACAGAGAGAAAGTGCTGAGTGAGAATGAGCTGTCACAAACGGTGAAGAAGAAGTCATGAGGCAAAGAAGGAAAAACAAATGGCGGACGTGAGTCTCCAGCGTAGCCGGGGACCCGGGTCAATGGGAACAGCGGTGCAGACAGATGCCTCACCAAACTCATACCTCCCCCCCTGCCGCCTCCACCCCCACACATACACACACTATCCCACAGCAGCACAAGTGCTACCCTGGAATAAGATGGGATGAGACAGAGAAGCCAAATTCGCTCCAAGCAATCCTGCAAACACATACATAGTGGGTCTGAGGAAGAGTGTGTGTGTGTGTGTGGGGGGGGGTGCGAATGAGAATTGTTAAGTAGCTCGTTTGATGCTAGCCCCGCCATTATAAACAGGGTGTGGTATTCAAATAGCCATTATTCTGACATAAGTCCTATCTGGTTCTCTCTATCTTGCTGGGTCTCTCTCGTTTTTCTGTGTGACAGGCCTTCCGTGAAGGAGATATGGATGTGGTCATCAACATGCAAGGATAATAACAGCTTTAGAGGGCATCACACACACACACACACACACACACACACACTGGAAACCCCTCATATAAATATTAAGACTTAAATGTTCCATACGCCTCAGTTCTGGGCTTGTGAACCATGGTGACGTGGATCTAAACGCTCCTCCGGCTCACGTATCTGCAGTGCAGCCGTGGTGCCATGTCTGATGGGGTGATGGTGCATGAGACGGAGGCATGCAATCACATGGAGCATCGGGCCGTGTTGGTTACTGACTGTGCTGTTCAGATTATATACCTGTGACTGGTGCTGACCTTGACTTTATTGCAAATTCAATTCAATTCAATTATTTTCAGCAGCTTTACGTTTCCTTAGCTACAGTCATGTATGACAGAGTCTGTTTACGTATTATATATGTGGAACTAGGGTGGCATTGTGGCGCAGTGGTTAAGCATGGTCGCTTCACAGCAAGAAGGTCCTGGGTTCGAGTCCCGGGGTGGTCCAACCTTGGGGGTCGTCCCGGGTCATCCTCTGTATGGAGTTTGCATGTTCTCCCCGTGCCTGCGTGTGTTTCCTCCGGGGGCTCCGGTTTCCTCCCACAGTCCAAAGGCATGTAGGTCAGGTGAATCGGCTGTACTACATTGTCCATAGGTGTGGTGTGGTGTGGTGTGGTGTGATGGTGGGGGGCCTGCGGTGGCCTGTCCAGGGTGTCTCCCCGCCTGCCGCCCAATGACTGCTGGGATAGGCTCCAGCATCCCCGCGACCCTGAGAGCAGGATAAGCGGTTTGAATAATGGATATGTGGAACTAGAAAAGTCACTTTAAACATGGCTTTTGTTTGAATCCTTTGTTTGACTGATTCCAACCTTGGGAGCTGGCTCCAAATTGAGCGATTTGTCATTGGAGACACACAGAACGATGACTACAGTTTGAATACCGCCGCCCGATGCTGCCGTGTGGCTCACCTGTCCCCGGGGGCGGCGCGGCGCGGCGCTGCCTTGCAGAGCGGGACAGCTAGCGGGCCACTACGCGTTCTCCATCAAGACCGAGGCGGGACTTCTCTTGATTTTACCGAAGCAATGATTTTGTTGTAAAACGCAAAATACGAACAGAGAAATACACGACTTCTTAAAATAACCGAATCCTATTAAACCGAGGATTTACGTCATAACCAGCTTATGCTAACAGCCTAAACAGCACATGCTAGCGTAGTGTAAGCGGTTATTTTCTTGCCCGGTGCGGGATTCGATACGGAGTATACTGCACCACAAGGCGACATCGCTAACCGCTCGGCTACAGCAGTGTTTCTCAACCGGGGGCCCGCGGACCCCTAGTGGTCCGTGGTGTAATTGCAAGGGGGTCCGTGAAAATAAAATATCTTTAAAAAAAAGATCCTATGACATTTATAGAAATAGGATTATTTTACTCAAATGTGTATTGCACCACAAGGCCACATCACTAACCGCTCGGCTAAAGGGTCAGACCCGTTAGCTAGGGGCTAACGTGTCATATTAGTAGTTTACAGTGGCTTATTAGCCAAGACCACGGATGGAGGTCGACGTTCTTCCCGGACCTGGGTCCTGTTCAGTCACCGTGAACAGCTTATAATCCTGTTTCTCAGACGAATCGTCTCCAAGGCCTCTGCGTGTAAGCAAACAGCCTTTTCTTCTTTGGAACCACGAAGCACGTCCTCGTTCTGCGACGCGCTACGAACCGAAACGAGACTGAACAGCGCCGCTGTTCGCCAGCAGGCGGCAGTGTAATAACAAATCTCAACACAAAATTACTATTTAAGAGGGGGGGGGAAGCATCGCAATAACATTTAAATAAGGGTAGAGACATGTGAGGTCCTGGGATGTCATTTTAATTTGTGTCAAATGAAATCTTGTGCATCCGAATATTTTTTAAAATGTCATTCATTTAATGTTTTTTTTAGCCCACCTCTCATCCTTGCATTGAGATGCTTTGTCTTAAGATCAGGCTATTCTATAAAGCAGCGCCGACCTATCTATAAATGTGACTAATTCATTTAAATTAGCTGTCAGTGCATCCATTTGCATATCTATGCAACCTCGTGGCCTGGATTTAAAATCCATTCGAAGATCCTGCTGTCATCCACTGGGTAGCGTTGCATGCTAACCAGTGTTTGCTAAACTCGTGTTAAATCCCAGCCTCATCTCCTGGACCTGAAACGGCCCCTTTCAGCAGCGCTAGGACGCCCGTAGCCAGCAGAGGATCATCTTTTGTGTTTGAATACGGCCCTTTTATGTTGTCCGTCTTATTCTCCACTGGCATTAAAGTGCAGTTTGAACATTGCTCTGACAGATGTGTCATATGGTGAAATGTTTTTTTCTTCTTTTATGCCCATTTTTTAAAAGTGTTCTTTGTATGAACAGTCAACTGTGACACAATGTTGTCCATTTGAACATCATCATCATCGGCGGTCACTTGAAGCAAGTATGATGTCCTCTCCGTTGGGGTTGTCTACTTGTGGGTCTTCAGATGGCTGTAGAGGCCGATCCACACTCCACATCCTTTGGTGCAGCGTGGACAGGGGAAAGTAGAGATGGTCGGTGGTGGTGGTTGAGCCTTATTCTCTCTCTCCTTGCGGTGCTGTCGCTTTTTCTCTGAGGCATGGTGGAGTTCCATGAGCAGCTCCTTCCTCGAGTTCCATGAGCAGCTCCTTCCTCGAGTTCCATGAGCAGCTCCTTCCTCCATGGCTTTCTTCCAGGAGCGCCTATCCAGTGCAATGTGTTCCCAGTTACTTGATCCATCCATCCATACATTATCCAAGCCGCTTATCCCAAGGGGGGTCGCGGGATGCTGGAGCCCATCCCAGCAGTCATTGGGCGTCAGGCGGGGAGACATCCTGTACAGGCCGCAAGTCCATCACAGGGCCCACACACACACACACATGCACCTTCATACCTAGGTACAATGTAGGACGGCCGATTCACCTGACCTACATGTCTTTGGACTGTGGGAGGAAACCGAAGCACCCGGAGGAAACCCACACAGACACGGGGAGAACATGCAAACTCCACACCGAGGACAACCCGGGATGTCCCCCAAGGTTGGACTATCCCGGGGCTCGAACCCAGGACCTTCTTGCTGTGAGGTGACCGCGCTAACCACTGCGCCACAATGCCGCCCCAGTTACTTGATGTGATGTTGGAACTTCTTCAGACTGGTCTTGATTTTGTCCTTGACACGTTTCCTTTGCCCGCCGGGTTGTTGGGGTGGATTCCCTCCATGAAGGACACCTGTGCGTGACTTTGTTTAACATGGGAAGACTGGCGCAGAGACAGCCACCACGCGGTCCTTGACAGAGCTGGATCAGCATCCAGCAGCATGGTGTTCAAGACGACTGGGGGCCCATTTCTTCTGCAGCCTTCATCCACCTTCCCAGCTGTTTTGATGCTTCCCTAAAGTCAGCCATCACCCTCCGCCTGTTCCACCGTTGAGGTCTTGGTTGGATTGCTCTTACCGCTCCGGACGGCATCGCTCTCAGGATCTCAGCACCACACAAGCTTCCCCACCACGACAAGGTGACAGTCCACAGAGTAAAAAAACTGAACATCACTCAGACATCAGTTGGCATGTTAGGCGTTAACATGGTGTCACAACAAGTGCTGTGGCTCCCAGCTCCTCTGTCTGCAGTGTATGTATGAGTGTGTCGGGTGAATCATACCCTCTGAAGGTCTGTGGGTGTAAATGAGATTACGAGGGTCTGTCTGTCCATGCCCCATAGCGGAGGAGCCGTCTGTCCCCGTCGAGATAGATTCTCGTTTCAGGTTCTCTCCTGAGAGATTTAAATAAAATAAATCAATATCACAAATGAGAATTAACTTTTTTTCTTCTTCTCCTTCTGTAGGTGCAGCTTCGAGTCGATTCTTCTCTGCCTCTAGCTTTGTGCTGAGATGATGTGGTAGTGTATAGCGCGGCCTAGCACAGATCGATACGCCTCATTACTCACCTTTGAAACAGCAATTTGTGTTGTGGGTGCAGCCCCGTGACGCGGCGTTGTGCAGCCCAGTGTCAGGCCGTTGTCCCGCCTCTCGGCCGAGCCTTTGTCTTTGCTCACTCGGACCTATAGTTTGTCTTTACGCCGAAATGCTTTGGACTTAATGCGGCCCCTTTGTGTTGCTAAATTAACCTGTCTGGTGGACATTCCGATTTTCAATCTGGACTGACCACACCTGCATTGTTATTTCAGCCTTTTGTCCTTGGGATGGAGACAGACATTGCAGATCGTCCCCTATAGTTCCAGTATTTCTAAGCAGCATATGTTGCAGACAGTCCTCTATTGCTGGTTTGACGGTCCTTTGTGTTTGCAAAGTCCTCTTATCGATATTACGTATTGAGAGTCGCCTCTTCTGTCTGTGTGCTAACAAAGCTGCTGATCCTACGTGAGCGTCCATGGGGACATTCATACTGTCCTCACCTGGTCCACCGGGCGGATGAATCGATGATGGACGGATAGGCAACGGTGACAATGGATGGATGAACGGCTGTTGCTGGAGATGCACAGGTTTATTAGCTCGGCTGTTGCGTGGATTCTGCTTCCCTTTTCCCCCATTTTCATTTTCTCCCTCTTCTCCCCCCCGTCATCTCGCTTGCCAATTCTGTCCACGCACTTCCTCCTTCTCCTCTTCTATTCTCTTGTGTTCCTTAATGTGCTCCATTTGTCTCCCCCCCCCAACATCCCTCCTTTTCTCATATCACCCATTCCTTTATTTTCTTCCCTTCATCCCTCTGTCACCACCCCCCTCCCTTCTGTCTGCTCTCATGGACAGATGAGTGTGTCCTTGATCCTGAGGCTTTCCAGCAGGCTTGCTATCCCCCAGACAGTGCTCTGTGATGGGGTTGAGAGACTCACCTCTGACACTCCTCTCGCTCTTTCTCTCTCTCTCTCTGTTCTCTCTAGACTCACCTCTGACCATCCTTTTTTCTCTCTCTCTTGCTCTCTCTCCGGTGCTCTCTCTCTCTCTCTCTCTCTCTCGCTCCCTGTTCTGAAGGCTGACAGCCGCCACCAGACGGCTTTGATCCCCAGGGAGAGCAGATATGAGTGGAGTTCCTCTATTATCCTCTCAAAGACAGACACTGGGAGGAAGAGAAAGAGGGAAAAGATTTCCCACTCGTGCCTGGTGCTGTTCATATTCACATCAGGTCCTCTCACAACTACGCAGGATATTTCTCAGCTTGATTCCCTTGGGGAGCAGTACTTTACATTCTGGCATGTTGAGCCATTTATTTGTTTATTTGTTTACATTTCTTTCTTCTTTTTTTTTAGATTGAAGCTGGTCAGCTAATTTACCCTACAATAATATGAAATCTACCTCGCTAGCTAGCTAGCTAGCCATGTCTTTTGCACCAGACATTTTCAGTGGAAACACTGAGGCTCATACCCCCCCTCCCACACACACACACCACGCCCATCCTACACCACCCGCCCCAGCCAATAAACCCCACCTTAATTGTTTTGAACTTCCAGTCAAGCCGGCATGTCAAATCCACCCGTCCATAATCACACCGGTCAGGCTGAGCAGGTATTATCCATGTATCATTCCATCATTTCATATCCGATGCAGAATCCAAAATCAGAAAACCAATAACGGCCTGTTTTTCATTGTTTTGATTTTGTCCTGAAGGTAAAAATAGAACATGAGAAAACAGGATACTTATAAAGGTATGCCTATACATTTCAATAGGCCAAGTACTGTTATTTCACTCACAAATCACAAGACAATGGATTAGATCATCCCAAGGCAGTGTTTGGCTCTACACTATGGCAATATTTGTGTTCACTGAAAACCATCCGAGCAGACAGCACACCAGTTATTACTGATACATAATGATGTGACTGACTGGGAATAGGCTTTCAACAATGCCATCCTAAGGTAATCACACAGCACAGCTGAATGCAGGTTTCAAAATAATAAGGCTCACTAAGTGACCTAGGCAACTTCACACAGAACTGCAAAAACCAACATATACTGAACTTGAAAAACCGACTCCAACACAATATAGCAGCGTCACGCCACGGTGATGCAATACACGTTATGCAAAGAGCATATCTAATAAACTCTTCCACAAAATACACCGAAACACACAATCATGACAGATAATACTGCTCACTGCACAGACATTATAATCAAATGTTCATACCTTTAGAAGTTCCTCTTTCTTAACGTTTTCTTTGCAAACTCTGTGATCAAGTCCTTAAAATCCAGGTCCCTCACAAAGCAGAGGCAGTGCGTTGCAGCTGGAGCTAAAGACTTTCAGGCTAACGTTTTCATTGCTAGCTAGCTGAGGCTGTGCATTGCTGCATCCAATGGTAGACGCTTCCAGGCTAGCGTTACTGCTAGCTAGCTCGACATTCTCCGTTGGAATGCCCTCTTCACTTTCTTTAGCTTTTTTTTTTTTAAAGCTACTTATTAGTGGGAATTTTTTATTTTTTATTGTGGCCGCTTCTTTCACTTCATTTTCCTTTTCTTTCTTTTGGAAGCCCCGCTGGGCTTTTGGGTAACGCCGTCCATTTTCTGCTGCTTGGCAAGTTTTCCCGCCCACTTCTCACTGATACAACCTAACTGATAGCGTGGCAGGTAAAAATGAACTGTTTTTAAGCTGGATTTGGCTTAAGAAAAACTGATCTTGGATCTGTGCAGTGTAAACCACCTCCTCTCTATGCCCACCCACCTTGACCATTGGCCAATCTAAACAGTGTATTACCGCATGCGCACCAGTCACCACCTGCCAAGCCATCTTACCAATCAGTCATGAAAACTTCTTGGAAACAACTTCTATTCATTCTGATGGGATACTTATCAAGACAAAGAGAATGGGTCAAGCCTTGTGTCGTATTTTTGTGGAGCCTGACATAAAAAAAAAATAAATAAAAAAAAAATCATAATTTTTTTTTCTCCCATCTCGGTGGGCCCTTTTTACGCCCAGGGGCCCCTGGGCACGTGCCCAGATTGCCCATATGGTGGATCCGGTGGCTCAAACAGGGCAGAGAGAAGCAAAGGAAGTCTGCTGAAAGTGTTAAACTTACTACAGTGTCGTCAGAAATGGTGAGGGTTTCCTCCGGTCACAGTTCTCCCTCTTAAGCCCTTTAGCTGATGCTGACGGCTTTGCTCGTCCAACAGCACAGCAGACCTTTCATTGGCCTTTGATAATTCCCGATGGCCTCACAATCTGACAGCTCAGTTGTGGATCCCATTAGACTACATCCCATATTATTACGTCCCGTGAATGTAGTAATTACGCCCCCATCTCAATAGCCCATATGCTCGTACGCTAAATTGCAACAGATGGTTCTGTCACCAACCCGGCCCTCCAAGTGTCATATAAAACAGCATTCTAAAAAAGGAAAAGGCCCATAGCCATTTTTATATCCGGACGTACATTTACACAGCTGGGTTTTGTTAATAACTTATAACTTAGTTAATGATAATCGTAATAAAAACTTCAATATTAGATAACAATGTTAAAATATTATTGATCAAATATTAAGAATAATACCTCCAGTGCACACTGGAGCGGTTTGCAGCTGAGTGTGAAAAGGCCGGGATGAGAGTCAGCACCTCCAAGTCTGAGGCCATGGTGGACTGCTCCCTCCGGGTTGGGGATGAGTTGTTGCCTCAAGAGCAGGAGTTCAAGTATCTCGGGGTCTTGTTCACGAGTGAGGGTAGGATGGAGTGGGAGATTGACAGGTGGATTGGTGCAGCATCAGCAGTAATGTGGACGTTGTACCGGACCGTTGTGGTGAAGAGGGAGCTGAGCCGGAAGGCAAAGCTCTCAACTTACCAGTCAATCTTTGTTCCAACCCTCACCTATGGTCATGAGCTTTGGGTAGTGACCGAAAGGGTGAGATCACGGATACAAGCGGCTGAAATGAGTTTCCTCTGTAGGGTGTCTGGGCTCAGCCTCTGGCTCGGACAATCCGGAGGGAGCTCGGAGTAGAGCCGCTGCTTCTTCACGTCGAAAGGAGCCAGCTGAGGTGGTTCAGGCATCGGATTAGGATGCCTCCTGGGCGCCTTCCTTTGGAGGTTTTTCCGGCACCTCCGACTTGGGGGGAGACCCCAGGGTAGACCAAGAACTCGCTGGAGGGACTACATGTCCAATCTGGCCTGGGAACGCCATGGGATCCCCCAGGAGGAGGTGGAGAGCGTTGCTGGGGAGAGAGGTGTCTGGGGTGCCCTACTTAGCTTGCTGCCGCCACGACCCGACCCCGGAGAAGCGGCTGATGATGAGATGAGATATTAAGAATAATTACCACTGAGGTATTTTTACATTGTGGGCTCATTCATCACATTATACATATATTGTCCTCAGGAAACTGGACATCATAAATGCAGCACAGAAAACCGCGTGCATTATATTAATTGGACAACATCCGGCACAGTCACTAGTTGACAACATTTGCAGTAAAGAGAACCAGTCGGTTCAGCCCAGCAGCCCGTAAGACGGAGTGTGGTTCCAGCCCAGTGCAGACCACATTAACAGGTAAGCCAGCGTGCAGAACGCTGCCACGCTTGACACACTTCCGTGTGATGAGCCTGCGATGTAAAAGTACAGTGAGCTAAGTGCTTTAATTGAAAGCCAGCGTGGTTCAAGTGAGACAGATGATTGTGGAGAGGGTGTTTGCGCGGTGGCGCCGCATTACCATAATCCACCGAACAGATGGGCGTCAAGAGCCTTGGCAACACGTAAACAAAGATTACACATTTCCGGCACTTACTTCATTATGCCGTGTCGACGCTGACGATAAGCAGTTGGTTGGTGGTAATTCAGCAGGAACACGTGCTCCGTCTGTAAGAGTCTCACCAAGTCAGGAGACTCGAGGTTTAGTCTCTACCGAGTCAGCAGTCCTTCAGCGCTGGCACATCAGCTGCTGGCCGATACACAGCACCGCGGCACTCCACTATGTCGGGGTTGCTGGGTAAAAACCGTCTGTTTATGTCCATTAGAAATATCCGCTATCTCTCAGGATGCTTTCTTAATACGGGGGCAAGGATGCTTTTCTTGTTTTAAGATTCTGCCACGAGTTCCCCAAGAATGGAGACACTGCATTGGAGACAAGCAAGATTCTGTCATTTTGGGAGAAAAAAAATATTCTGGACACAGTGCAGAAGACTTGTTGAAATGGATTTTGCATCCTGTCATACCTTGTACCTCATCTTTCATAACATCAAATAAACCTAATGATCCTGGTCCTGCTCCATCCAGAAGGCCCTTTTTGTGTTTTGATTTTTTTCAAACGGTCCTTAGATGTGAGGATGCTCGTAACTGTGGCGGTGTGTTACGTGTCTCCGAGCCAACAGTAGTTGACGGGTCTGTAGGGCTGAGTGTTGGTTTGTGTTGTATCAGTATTCAGAAAAACTGCACGGAATCAAACTGGATTAGTCAAGTCTGTGACTAGTTTCTGTGAAGACTGGACAAGTCTCTGCAAACAACGAGCAGGTTAGATAGATAGATAGCTAGATAGATAGATAGATAGATAGATAGATAGATAGATAGATAGATAGATAGATAGATAGATAGATAGATAGATGGGTAGACAGTGAGAGAGACAGACAGACAGAGAGAGAGAGAGAGACAGGTAGATGGATAGACAGCATGGTACACACACATTTTTAGCTAGTTGAGGAAAAAAATCAGAAAGAATCAGAAATATATAATTAGCAGATGTATGACAAGAGTACTTTAACAGTGTGTAACGTTATCAACCAACCTGACTAAGTAGCTTTTTCAAATTAGACATGAAGCTTGACTATAGTATTTATCTTTCAGCCGCAGTATTTGCATTGAGGTGCCTTTTGTATTTTTCTTGTGGTTTCATCAACTGACACCTCCATAGAAGCCGTTCTGTAACCTGACACGAGACGCTGGAGTAACCCCTGTTACTCCAGGGGTCAGTCGTCTGGAGGAGTAGTGTATCTGCATGAGGTCATCTCTGTTATCTCCTACTGACAATGACTCTCAACTGTTCAGACTGCAAAGTAGTCGTTGGGAGCACCGGGTTAAGACAGAAACACTGTTCATGTTTATGCATCTGCCAATTAAGAGCACGTATTTCTTTTATTCATCATTTTACTAATTACAGAGTGTTAAGAGGCAGCTGGCAGGAAGTTATAGTGCATACTGAACAGGAAGTTATAGTGGATACTGAACAGGAAGTTATAGTGGATACTGAACAGGAAGTTATAGTGGATACTGAACAGGAAGTTATAGTGAATACTGAACAGGAAGTTATAGTGAATACTGAACAGGAAGCTATAGTGAATACTGAACAGGAAGCTATAGTGGATACTGAACAGGAAGTTATAGTGAATACTGAACAGGAAGCTATAGTGAATATTGAACAGGAAGTTATAGTGAATACTGAACAGGAAGTTATAGTGAATACTGAACAGGAAGCTATAGTGAATATTGAACAGGAAGTTATAGTGAATACTGAACAGGAAGTTATAGTGAATACTGAACAGGAAGTTATAGTGAATACTGAACAGGAAGCTATAGTGAATACTGAACAGGAAGTTATAGTGAATACTGAACAGGAAGTTATAGTGAATACTGAACAGGAAGTTATAGTGAATACTGAAGAGGAAGTTAAAATGAATACTGAACAGAAAGTTATAGTGGATACTGAACAGGAAGCCCTGCGAGGCTCTTTGGGCTGAAGGCAAATGTCATATAATGATGGTTTATAAAATTATTATCATTCAAATGAGACTAAAAAAAGTAATTAAGGTTTGTAAAGCCCTGTAAGGAAATGTTTCAGTCTGGTTACCCGTCTTCCTACCTGTCCATCACTCCGTCTCATTTCTCATTCTATCTGTTCTGTCACTGTGTCTTCCCGCATGTCCACAAATGTACGCCCGTCTCTCGCTGCATCTTTCAGTTGTAATATGTGACTTGACCCCGGGTCTCCGTAAGAGTTTCTACCTTTATCTCTCCATCCATTCTGTGGTGTGTCGGTCCCTTAAACCTCTGCTCCATGCTTATCTATTCATCTGTTCATCTGAATCTGTCTCCCCTATTGTCCAAAGACTCAACAAGTGTGTGTGGATCCTATATGTACATCTGTCTGTCTGTCTGTCCATCCATCTGCCCGTCTGTCTGTTTATGTCTGTCAGTGTCCATCTGTCTGTCCGACTGTGTCTGTCTGTCTGTCCGTCCGTCTTTCTGTGTCTGCCTGTGTGTGTGTCTTTCTGTGTGTCTGGTGTCTGTCTCTCCATTGAGTGTGTCTGCTGTGGCAGTGCAGGTGAGTGATGGGGCTGTCCCTGAGCTGCCTGCCTGTAATAGATGAGAGCCAGCTACTTGCCTCCTGGACTCCTGAACACATCATTTTCTCTTACCACACACATGTGCGTGCACACACACACACACACACACACACACACACACACACACACACACACACACACACACACACACACACAAATAAATAAATAGATAAATAAATGTGGACCTGCACATTAATGTGTGTGTGTGTGTGTGTGTGTGTGTGTGTGTGTGTCTCAGACAGTTGACTATATGTGGCATTAACCCCTTTCCATATGATCACCTTGACACACACTGACCAGGTCAAATCAAACAGATGTTTAGAGCGTGTCCGGGCGGCGTGGTGGTCTCTTCCGTTGCCTACCAACACGGGGATCGCTGGTTCAAATCCCGGTGTTACTTCTGGCTTGGTTGGGCGTCCCTACAGACACAATCGGCCGTGTCTGCGGGCGGGAAGCCGGATGTGGGTATGTGTCCTGGTCGCTGCACTAGCGCCTCCTGTGGTCAGTCGGGGCGCCTGATCGAGGGGGAGGGGGAGGGGTACTGGGGGGAATAGCGTGATCCTCCCACGTGCTACGTCCCCCTGGTGAAACTCCTCACTGTCAGGTGAAAAGTAGCGGCTGGCGACTCCACATGTATGGGAGGAGGCATGTGGTAGTCTGCAGCCCCCCCCCCCCCCCCACCGGGACGGCTCGGCATAGTGGGGTAATTGGCCGGATACAACTGGGGAGAAAAGGGGGGCGGGGGGGAACGTTAAGAGAGATGTTAAGCGCTGCTGTGCACATATGCAAAAACAGTCAGGAGGCGTATACGTCATCGCACACAAATACAACTTGCTCACACAAATTAGCAAACCAACACACGTTTACAGTGTTCGTGGGTCCGGCAAACACGTGCCTACGCACTGAGCATGCGCAGAGCGTACCGCACAAACACACGGACCCAACGAGACGCTGTCGTGTGAAATGACTACGGACGGCGTCGTTAGGATGTTACCGGCACTGCTTCTCGTCTGGCACTGGTATCGGTTTCTTTTTGCTGTTTTGTCAGGAGAAGAAAGGAGAAGACAGATTAGGAAGCGAGATAACACCGCTTTCTTATCTCATGTGCGGACGGAGCGCTGCTTTTAATAAGTTACCCGTGTGTGCGTGTAATGTAGTCTCTCCGCGTGGGCTCCAGGCTGCCAGCACGCACAACGCATCTGAGCTGGCTGGCTGGACCAATGAGAGGTGAGCTGCGGGCTGGACAGGGGAAACTGAGCATTTCTCCACCCGTACGTGCTGCACTTTCACCGGATGGCTGGAGAGACTGCTTGTTTCCTCCCTAACATGCAAAACACTTGTTGCACGTGTGGCAGCGAGCATCGTCAGCATCTGTAGACTCCAGTGACGTATAACCAGACTGCTGACCGCGTACTTCTCTCTCCGCCATGGTCACTGACAGCAGGCTGTGGGTGTGTGCGTGTGTTTGAGAGACAGCGAGAGACAGCGAGATAGATAGTGAGAGCCATAGAGAGAGTGAGAGCAATAGATGGAGAGTGACAGAGTGAGAGTGATAGATAGAGAGAGATAGAGTGAGAGAGAGAGAGAGATAGATAGAGATGGAGAGAGAGTGAGAGCTGTTCAGAGAGTGAGAGTGATTGATAGAGAGAGAGTGAGAAAGAGTGAGATATATGGATAGATAGTGACAACGATAGAGTGAGACTGAGTGAGATAGATAGATAGATAGATAGATAGATAGATAGATAGATAGATAGATAGATAGATAGATCGATATATAGAGAGTGAGATAGAGAGTGAGATAGAGAGTGAGAGAGATGGATAGATAGTGACAACGATAGAGTGAGAGTGAGTGAGATAGCTAGCTAGCTAGCTAGCTTGCTAGCTAGATAGACAGATAGATAGAGATGGAGAGAGTGAATGAGAGATTAATTACAGTGTTGCCAAAACGATTTTGCTTTGGCAACATTGTAATTAATGCAGTCATGCCAATAAAGCATCATTGAATTGAATTGAGTGAGAGAGATGGCTAGATAGAGATAGCAATAGATAGAGAGATAGAGTGAGAGAGTGAGATAGATCGAGAAAGCGAGAGAGAGAGTTGGCTAGATAGTGAGAGCGATTGATGGAGTGAGAGTGAGTGAGAGTGATAGATAAAGAGAGAGTGAGGGAGATAGAGAGTAAGAGAGAGAGTGAGATAGTTAGAGAGAGAGAGAGAGAGAGAGAGAGAGAGAGAGAGAGAGAGAGAGAGAGAGAGAGAGAGATAGATAGATAGATAGATAGATAGATAGATAGATAGATAGATAGATAGATAGATAGATAGCTAGCTAGCTAGCTAGCTGGCCTCGCCCCTCAGCTCACACATACGACCGGCTCTGGGAGAGACAGAGATCTCTCCCTGGATTGGGAATAGCGAAAACGCATCATGGACAAATGTCTTAATCTTATTGCAAATTTCAAATGGAGCTGTGAGATAAAAGGTGCAAGATAATGTTTATTTAGCTTAATTAAAGAGGACATTTATTTTCTTAATTTCTGCAATACCGATAGCAGAAGCGTTAAAGTCGGAGCGTGTCAATACTCTGATCTTTAATAACGTGACGTTCATGAATGAGTAGACTCGCTAGCTTGTTAGCTGGCGAGCTAGCGGTTAAGACCCTTTAGTCGACTGGTTAACCTGGTCGCCTGTGGTGCGGGAGACCCGGGTTCGCGTCCCGGCTGCGGCGGTTCCTAGCTGCCCCCTGAATTTGCTACAATGATTTAGCACCAGTGACCATTTAATAAGGGGTTTAGGTAGCCATCATTAGAAATGACATCAGGAATGAGTCGCCCCCTGCCTGATGCCCACGGCTGGATGCTGCCTGACGAGCTGCCGGGTGAGCCAGTAGCATCCAGCTTCCAGAGAGGACGCCGCTTTCCAGTCGGCTCAGGTACTGGGCTCCTCTACAGGAACCCGGTGGTTCTTGTAGGCAGCGACTGGGTGAATGTAAGGGAGAGGTTCCGCTGAGGATTTACAGTCAGTTGGCTTTTATCTGTCGAGGTGGCACGCAGATGGAGCTGATGCAGATGGAGTTGACGCAGATGGAGTTGATGCAGGTGGAGTTGATGCAAGAGGAGCTGATGCAGATGGAGTTGATGCAAGAGGAGCTGATGCAGATGGAGCTGATGCAGATAGAGTTGATGCAGGAGGAGTTGATGCAGGAGGAGTTGATGCAGGAGGAGTTGATGCAAGAGGAGCTGATGCAGATGGAGTTGATGCAGATGGAGTTGATGCAAGAGGAGCTGATGCAGATGGAGTTGATGCATGAGGAGTTGATGCAGATGGAGTCGATGCAGATGGAGTTGATGCAGGAGGAGTGGATGCAGATGGAGTTGATGCAGATGGAGTTGATGCATGAGGAGTTGATGCAGATGGAGTTGATGCAGGAGGAGTTGATGCAGATGGAGTTGATGCAGATGGAGTTGATGCAGGAGGAGTTGATGCAGATGGAGTTGATGCAGGTGGAGTTAATGCAGGAGGATGCTGGGAGTTCCGCTCTGTGTTGTCCCTGAAGACAACCCCGAGAAACAATCCAGCACATCACCTCCACTCCTCCTCACCTCCTCACCTCGCCTTCCCTTCCCTTAACATTCCTCCTCCTTTTTTTCCCAGCTACTCCTTTAATTTTTTCACCATTTCACATTCATCTCCCCATCTTCTTCATGTCTCTTGCCCCCCCCCCTCTGTCTCTCCCATGTTCAATCTACTCTCTCGTTTCTCTGTTTTTCCTCAGGGTCTCTTTGTTTCTCTTCTCTCTTTTCTCCCCTCTTTCTCATTCCCCCCTCTCTCAATCCTGTATGCAATTATGAATTACCCTGAGCACGCGCGCGCGCACGCACACACACACACGCACACACACACACCCATAGTAACGACCACGAATGACTAGACTCGCCAGCCCTTGGCTAACGGGTCGGACCCTTTAGTTGACTGGTTAGCGCAGTCACCAGTGGTGTGGGAAACCCGGGTTCACTTCCCGGCTGTGGCGGCGGTTCCCGGATGCCCCCTGAGTTCGCCGACCACGTGTGTACCGACCACGTGTAGACTCGCTAGCCCTTGGCCGACTGGTAAGATCCCTTAGCTGACGGGTTAGCGCAGTCGCCCGTGGTGTGGGTGACGTGGGTTCGCTTCCCGGCTGCCCCTGAATTCACTACTATATACTGTTGATGGTTGCTTATGGCAGGAAACAGGCTTTACTGTCTCCTACTGGGCTCACTGGTTTGTTTTGCTCCTTATTTGCTGAGCACTTTGCCTACTGTTGGGTGTTTCTTTAAACAACGTTATTTATATATATTCTATCTATCGATCTACTACTACTACACACACACGAGTTTGAGTCTGCTAGCCACAGCCAGTTAGTGAGTCTCCACACGTCGCCGGGCGGTGCAGGCGGGGTAGGTGTAAATTAGTCTCGCACAGCCGGACCCGTCTCCACACCGTGCTCAGCCTAGTGCTAAATCTCGGCCCTCTTTGAGCGCCTTGACTTTTCTGACGTGTCAATTTCGGGGGTCTGGGTCGGAGCGCCATCGCGGCAGCAAGGCGAGGCGCAGCGGCTGAGCTGAGCGCGCGCCAGCCCGCGCGGACAGCGGCTCGGTGGATGCGGAGCAGGAAGTCTCTGCAAGCGGACCTCGTGCCGCAGACTTCTTCAGCCGCATTAGATCATGTCACGTGTTTCAAAGCAAATCATCTTGTTTAATGAATCTTCACATTTTAGTTTTTCTGATTCATTTCATGTGTTAACATCAGTTGTGCAATATAAAACAGCCCAAAGCGAGAGAACTGATTCCCTCATTCCTTTGGACCTGTCTAGTCTCTGTGACTGCCCTCGGGCTGGCGGTGCTTAAAGGCTGCTGATGCTCGGACCACACTGTGTTGTCCTGGAGGCGAATAAGGTCGCGATCAAGCAGCTTTACAAACAACAACAACAACATTTGTATACATCATTCCTTTGTCCTGTGCTCTCGGGTTGGGCTGGCTGCCTCACGGCGAGGGGCCTTTTGGGTCCGAACCTGGATTTTCTGTCTCGAGGCCTCTTGCTCCATCCACTCAGGTTTTCTTTAGGTGCTTCTATCTCCTCCCACAGTTTGATCGGTGTCCCAGTGGTTGTGCACCGTTGCCTCCCAGCGATTAGGTCCTGGGTTCGAACCCCAGGCTGTCCCAGGTCATTTCTGTGTGCAGTTTGCATACTGTCCCCGTGTCTGCGTGGGTTTCGTCCGGGTGCTCCAGTTTCCTCCCACCATCAGGAAGACATGCATAGGGCATCCGGGTGGCGTGGCGGTCTGTTCGGTTGCCCACCAACATGGGGGTCGCCGGTTCGAATCCCGCTGTTACCTCCGACTTGGTCGGGCATCCCTACTGACGCAATTGGCCGTGTCTTCGGGTGGGAAGCCGGATGTGGGTGTGTGTCCTGGTCGCTGCACTAGCGCCTCCTCTGGTCAGTTGGGGCGCCTGTTTGGGGGGGGAGGGGGAACTAGGGGGAATAGCGTGATCCTCCCACATGTTACGTCCCCTTGGTAAAACTCCTCACTGTGTGTGTGTGTGTGTGTGTGTGTGTGTGTGTGTGTGTGTGTTGTGCATGTGGGGCCGTGTGCTGGCGGCCTATCCTTGGTGTCCCGTTATCTCTCGTCCCAGTGACCCTGAAACGGATTAAGTGGGCATTTGCAATGAAGGGTCAAACTCAGCACCGCAGGAAAACTATCCAGCACTTTTCGCAGTGCTCCCTAAATCAGATGAGAGTGCAGATGCGTGTTTCTTTAGGGGAGATGCCTCTTGAAAGATGTTATTTAAGGAAATTGCTGAATAACACTCAAATCCCAGCCGACTGCCTCAGCCCTGAATATGTGGAAGAAGGAGCACGCCATGTCCCCCCAACTTGCAGGCTACATCCCGGACATTTAGCTGTATGGAAAAATCTACTACTGAAATCCATTTCATTCATGAAAAGTCACTTGAGAGAAAGAGAGTGGGGTGGGGGGGTGATTAGGTACGGGGATGGTGATTGGGTGCAGCATTTTTTTTGCTGTTGTTGTTGTTAATGCACGTTAGCCTTTTCCAAGACTGAAATTCATTAGCGATAAGAAATTCCCCAATACACACCGGCCATTTCTGCCCAGACGATTGATCACTGACTAATTGGCCACCGTGCTGCCAGTAGCTCTTCCTCCGTCATGGAGACCCCAGGAGGGCCGTACGTACTGCAGTGAAGAGGCCTTTTATGGGCCAAGTGCTGAGACACACACACACACACACACACACACGTGCATGCACGCACATGCACACAAACACACACACACACATGCACACGGGCATGCACAGATGCAGACACTCATGCACACGTGCATGAATGCATGCACGTGCACGCGTATACATGCACACGTGCATACACACTACATGCATGCACACTTGCATGCATGTACACACACATTCATGCATGCATACACACACACACACACACACATATAGTCGTGTGTAAACACGTGCTGCTGTGGAATTCGCAGTAGAGTACCACGTATATATTCTAGTTTGCTGTGCTCTCACCCATACTTGAGTATTGCACACATGCAGTATATATACACACGTATACGAGGCACCACATGGGGATCAAGGCTAGTAGAGTAGCATCAATAAAATAAATAAATAAATAAATTAAAAGTTCACTTCTCCCAGCGTTATTAGCCATACAGGCAATTCATTTCCCCCTCTATTACCAGAGACGTTCTTCAGTGGAATGGACGGCATGGCGAGCAGTGGGGGGGTGGGGGGTGGGGGGGGTTGGTAATGGGGATAAAGACCCATAGAGATAGATAGCTTAATTAAGCATGAGAGAAATTAAGACCCCATTGGCCTAGGGTGAAAAATGAGATGTGAGGACGGAGGGAGAACTACTCTTGGCATAGAGGGCAAAGAGAGGGAAGGAGTGGTGTGTGTGTGTGTGTGTGTGTGTGTGTGTGTGTGTGTGTGTGTGTGTGTGTGTGTGTGTGTGTGTGTGTGTGTGTGTGTGTGTGTGTGTGAAACACATGAAAGATGTAAGGGAGTGGGTATGGGGTCAAAGTGGTCCTGCTTTCTTTGGCCCAATCCCCCCCGCCCTCACCCCTAGTTTTGGAGCGCCCTCTACTGGGAAGTGGCCCTTCAGCTCAGAGGGTTGAACTCTTTTCCTAGGAAACGGGACGCTACTCATGACGTCATCACTATCCTCGACTTGTTTGCACATTGGCTGTTTCAGCGCAGTCCTGCCCGTAGAGGTGGCCGCCCTGCACTGATATCAGATGAACAGCCAAGTGCAGATAATTTGCTGCGTGATAAACGTTCAAGCTTACGGGACGTGGAAATAACGGCGCTGTCCCTCACAAGTCTTTGTTCACACAAAGTTCTGCTGACATCGTGTATAGCCATTTTTCTAAAATGCTCGTTATCAAATTACATATCCCTTCACATCGACATTGAACCGAGATATTCCAACAGATTTAAAACATTTCGTGTGATTATTTGCGAAGATTATTTGCGGCGGCACGGTGGCGAAGTGGTTAGTGCGGTCGCCTCACAGCAAGAAGGTCCTGGGTTCAAGCCACAGGGTAGTCCAACCTTGGGGGCCGTCCCGGGTCGTCCTCCGTGTGGAGTTTGCATGTTCTCCCCCTGTCTGTTTGGGTTTCCTCCCACAGTCCAAAGACATGTAGGTCAGGTGACTCGGCCGGACTAAATTGTCCCTACGTGTGAATGTGTGTGTGGGCCCTGTGATGGACTGGTGGTCTGTCCAGGGTGTCCCCCCCACCTGCTGTCCACTGGCTACTAGGATAGGCTCCAGCATCCCTGCGACCCCAAGAACAGGATAAGCGGTTTGGATAATGGATGGATGGATGGATGGATTATTTGCGGTGGCCATGTTACACTGCCTCAGTTCGTAAAGCATTCTGGGAATTTTCTTCTACAGCTCTGTTTGGAGCGCCATTTGGATGGCTAGATGACCACTCCCCCCTCGATCCCCAATAGAAACGGGACACCCCTACCCTACGAAGCCTCTTACAAAATGGAGGAGTAGCGCCAAGGGAGGGGGGGGTCGGAACTGGGCCTTAGTAGAACCTGGTGCTGCTAACATTGCCGGGCCCTGCTGGGATCTAATCCTCCATGCAGCTTAGCGCGGTGGACATCGGCACTAACAGAGTCGCCGCTAAGAGCAACTTCAATTACCACCAGATTGGTTTGACGTCAAACTGTATTAGGAAACGTTGTCCAAGCGCGACAGATGACGTGTCCACCTTAATTACCCAGCTAGCCTTGCACTGGCATGTCACCGCTGCTGGCTGTGCTCCGATAGGCCGTTCACTGCTCGTGCTTCTGCACAGTGCTTCAAACCAGCGGGGACGCTTCACAAACCTGCCTCCGAACCTAACAGCTGGCCGTGGCGTGCTGCATACGCCGGCTTTGCAGACGGTTCAGCACGACCCTGTCTGCCCGACTGACGCATGCGTGCAGCAGCCCCGTGGATTTGTTAATTTCCCCCTCCACACACGCCACTCTGCATCAGATTGTTGCCTCCGTGGAGTGTGTTAAGTAAGGGATAATCCACTCCGAGGAGTGTGTTAACGGATTTCGACGCAGGCGAAGAACCAGCAAAGATGAGTCGAGCGATGCAGCCGACGTGCCAGCTCACCGGCATCCTCCGTGACCGTGACGTAAACCCCTTCACGCGGCGGTTAAGGGGAATACCTGTCTCTGATTGGCTCGAGGGGTGTGCGCGCGTGTTTTGGCTGGAGCTTAAAAAAGATAGCGCTAAGCTAAAGATTTGAATGTTTACTGGGCTCGCTGCAGAATCGGTGTGTTGCTATGGTTACGTGGCAACTTTGTGGTTGGCGCATACCTATATTTTGAGATTTTTGATTTTTGAGATACTTTATTCAGCCCCGTGGGGAAATTACGCTCTGCATTTAACCCATCCTAGGGTGGCGCGGTGGTTAGCGCGGTCGCCTCACAACAAGAAGGTCCTGGGTTCGAGTCCTGGTGTAGTCCAGCCTTGGCGGGTCGTCCTCTGTGTGGAGTTTGCATGTTCTCATGGTGTCTGTGTGGGTTTCCTCCGGGGGCTCCGGTTTCCTCCCACAGTCCAAACACATGTAGGTCAGGTGAATCAGCCGTACTACATTGTCCCTAGATATGAATGTATGTGTGTGTATGTGGGCCTTGTGATGGACTGGCGGCCTGTCCAGGGTGTCTCCCCGCCTGCCGCCCAATGGCTGCTGGGATAGACTCCAGCATCCCCGCGACTCTGAGAGCAGGATAAGCGGTTCAGATAATGGATGCATGTCTTTTTGATGGTGGGAGGAAACCGGAGCCCCCGGAGAAAACCCACTGCAGACACGGGGAGAACATGCAAACTCCACACAGAGGACGACCCGGGACGACCCCCATGGTTGGAAAACCCCGGGGTTCGAACCCAGGACCCTCTTGCTATGAGCCGACCGCGCTAACCGCTGCGCCACCGTGCCGTCCGGAAGTGTGACTAAACTTCAGCTGATCTGCGTGTGTATTACACGATTTTAATGTGCACCCTCCAGTATTTTGCATAACCATGGTGTCGAAGGAGTGGAAAGGAGGAGACACTCCTGCGTCCAGCGGATGGTGAAGACGAGGAAAGGGGAATAGCAAAAGCCGGGGATACAAAGATAGCGACAGTAGTGGACGAGGGAGGAGCATATAAAAGGAGGCGGCAAAGGCCCAAGTTGGGGAAGGATAGATGTTGCTGAAGGGGGGAAAAAGGAAATGGGAGAAAAGTGAAGAGAGATCAAGGGATGACGAACGACAGAGGGGAGAGAAAGCCCCAAAGGGCACGGGGTGGAAAGAAAGGGTGGGCGGGGAAGGGTAATTAGCATACTCTCAAATTAAAAGGACAGGATGAATGAGGGCCTGCCTGTGTGTCTGCATGCGTGCAATGGGCAAGAGGAGGCCAAAAGTGAAGGATGGAGGGAGACACGGAGGGCAGTAAGCGCGGAGGAGGAATGAGCAGGGCGGAGGGTAAGAAGGGGAGTTTCCTCTCCTCGGCCCTGCTTTGTCTTGTTTCAGGCGATTGGTTCAATAACGCCACGCCTGGTAGCGCTAATCCTTTGGTTTTGTTATGCTAGTCTGGCTATCAGTTTCCTCTCCCTATTGATTTGCCGGGCCCCCTGCTGCCCCGCACGCTACTTGACTGGATCTCATTTCCTCTCCATTGTTGCTGCGGTACCTTTCAAAGCAATCCAACGGCAAGGCCTAAATTTTACAGATGTCTTGGAAAAGCGGGCTCATTTTTAACACGCCTCTGCTTTTAGTTATGCAGACACGGTATCCTGTTTTTATTTCACACGTTAAGGCGGCGTGCTGGCCCCGTCGCTCAAGACCACTCAAGGTGAGACCAAGTGCAGACCAATTCTTTAGGAAGGCCAGTCTGAGTCGAGTTCAAGACCGCCCCCCCCCCTTATTTCTCCCCAATTGTACCCGGCCAATTACCCCACTCCTCTGAGCCGTCCCGGTCGCTGCTCCGCCCCCTCTGCTGATCCGGGGAGGGCTGCAGACTACCACATGCCTCCTCCAATACATGTGGAGTCGCCAGCCGCTTCTTTTCACCTGACAGTGAGGAGTTTCACCAGGGGGGCGTAGCGCGAGGGAGGATCAGGCTATTCCCCCCAGAACAGGTGCCTCGACCGACCAGAGGAGGCGCTAGTGCAGCGACCAGGACACACACCCACATCCAGATTCCCACCTGCAGACACGGCCATTTGTGTCTGTAGGGATGTCCGACCAAGCCGGAGGCAACACGGGGATTCGAACCGGAGATCCCCGGGTTGGTAGGCAACGGAATGGACCACCACGCCACCCGGACGCCCGAGTTCAAGAGTTTAAGGTGTCAAGTCAAACTCAAGACTAACACAGAACAGTGAAACAATTCCCAGTTAAACACCATGACCATAACTGTGCTATTACAGTAAAACTCATAACTTCAATACATTTATATCTTTCGTTTTCGTTTCAGAGATATAAATCCATAATAACAGTAATGATCATAAAATTTTTTTTGAATGAAACTGCACTATAGCGATCTTCGCAGGGGAAGGTTGACGTTTGTTTGAAAATGAAAGTAAATTAAATGCGTGTCCTCCGCTGGTCTTGAAAAGTTAATATGAGTTCGAGTTGTCTGAGACCCAATCCAATCCGAATCATTATCTGTGAGGAGACCAAGACTAGCAAAATGCCGACTTGAGATCAAGTCCATACTTGAATCCTACAACCCCTTGTTGTGACGCTAATTTACCAGTCATGCAGGTGTTAGCATATGGCGTCTCAATCATTGCTGGGTGCCAAACCACTTGGTAGCGCAGATTAGCTCACTTGGTTTGCAGTAATATAATACACTGGGTGGCGCAGTGGTTAGCATGGTCGCCTCACAGATAGAAGGTTCTGGGTTCGAGCCCCGGGATTGTCTGACCTTGGGGGTCATCCCGGGTCGTCCTCTGTGTAGAGTTTGCATGCTGTCTGCATGGGTTTCCTCCGGGGGCTCCGGTTTCCTCCCACAGTCCAAAGACGTGTAGGTCAGGTGAATCAGCTGTACTAAATTGTCCCTGGGTGTGTGTGTGTGAGCCCTGTGTGATGGCCTGTCTGTCCCCCCGCCTGCCACCCAATGACTGCTGGGATAGACTCCAGCATCCCTGCGACCCTGAGAGCAGGATAAGCTGTTTGGATAATGGATGGATGGATAATACACTGGCATTTGGGAAAGGATGCAAAAAGACAACTTTTTTTTTAGACTCGAGGTTATTTCAATTATTTCAACGTGTCGATGCATTTGAGGCCTTCATCATAGTCTGTGTATAAAGCCTCGGCTGGTGGTTATCTCCATCCCTGACTGCTGGGAACATATTGTTACGGTCAAACAGTTCAGAGTCTGGGTCAGCTTATCCCTGTTGATGGGACACAGTGACACAACAGAGCCAAAGCAAATTATCATTCTAAAATTATAGCAGAGTGAGAGTGGTTGCTGTAAACATTGTGTTCAGTTGAACGTACAAGACTGACGACCTCTGATCATTCACACGAACTCAAAGATACGAATGTTTGCTTTAACTTTGTGCGAAGGTGTGTTCATAATCGACCATCCAATGTAGAAATTGTGTTTGTAAAAATGTCGTAATTCCAAGGGGTATGAAGGGAAACAACTCTATCTATCTATCTATCTATCTATCTATCTATCTATCTATCTATCTATCTATCTATCTATCTATCTATCTATCTATCTATCTATCTATCTATCTATCTATCTATCTATCTATCTATCTATCTATCTATCTATATATGTTACTCTCGCTGATGCTGCATGAGAAATGTAACTACAGCCGTACCTGCTCGGACGTCGCCCGGATTAAGAAGATCCATGCCAGGTGTTGGGGAACGAGGGCAACCTTATGACATTTGGGCTACAGGAACAGGTCATTCATGGACATGGACTGAGAACAAGGAATTGATGGAGTGCTACTACAACAGCAGACCCAAAGAGAGGGGTTATATGCAACATATGTGGGAACTATGGATGAGTAGGAGACCAATATCCACACTGATCAAGAAGCAACTGGTACCTCAATGCTCGAACATCAATAGAAAGAAGCTACTATCATAGCTCGAGAGTAAGAGGATCCAACCAAATGGTCCTGTGACACATCAACATGGAGAAGAGCATGGAGAAGAATGGCTGCTCCTGAGGCAGGAGCACAGGGTTAAAGAACCAACTGACATGACCCTACCAACCACAACAGCTGAATCCACAGAGCTGAAGATGAGAATCATGGCCAGACTAAACACAGTCGACTGCACCTGACTCCCACGGCTTACTGAAAAGTCCCATCAAAAGAGATGCTAGCAGATGTTAACAAAGCTCTACACACCTATCTTCACTACCAAAATTACATAAACCAATGAGCTTGTATATGCCACTGCAACAGTTATCCTGGAGATGCTTGGGGGTCAACAGCACAAGAGCAGACTCACCCAAAGCTGAGATACTGGAAGGATATATGAGAGAAAGAGGCATCACTCAACACCAATGCCCAGCGGCTGGTGAATGTAAGAGCAGACCACAGCAGCTTGCCAGAACAAGACCCAGTCATTGCCACAACAGCAAGTCGCAAGTTTTAAGAGCTGGACAGCACCCGGACCAGACGTGATCCGTACCTACTGGCTGAAGAAGCTAATAGCAATCCATGAACGCCTGGTAACACAAATGAACCAATTGCTAACATCAGGGTTTCACTTAGAGGGACTAACACAGAAAAGGACAATACTGATCATGAAGGATCCCCACAAGGGTACAACACCTTCAGACTCCCCGCAAATATCCTGCCTCTCCACAACATGGAAGCTCCTCTCAGGGATCATAGTGGTTTATTTAAATAGGCACATGAGTCAGTACATGATTGAAACTCAGAATGGCATTGGAAACAACACTAGAGGGTCAAAGCACCAGCTACTGGTTGATAGAGCAGTCACCCAAGACTCAGAAGACCAGACAGACCGGTCTGAGCACTGCCTGGATTGACTACAAGAAGGCCTATGACTCAGTGCCCCACATGTGGATATTGGAGTGCTTGGCACTATACAAGGCCAACAGGACACTGATAACCTTCCTCAAGAACTCATTGCAACTGTGGAATAAAAAACCTAGAGGCCAACTCCAAGGCCATCACACAAATGACCATCAATTGCAGCATATGCCAAGGTGATGCACTGTCCCTGCTGCTGTTCTGCATAGGCATGAACTCCCTCAGTCAGATCATCATTGCAAAGAATGGCTATGGATACAAGTTCAGAAGTAGGGTAACCATCAGTCACCTCTTCTACATGGGTGACATCAAACTGTATGCCAAAAGTGAACAAGACATTGATTCACGGATAAGCCCATGGGTGGCATGATGGCCCAGTGGTTATCACTGTTTCCTCACGGCAAGAAGGTCCTGGGTTCGAACCCCAGGCCATCCCAGGTCCTTTCTCTGTGGAGTTTGCATGTTCTCCCCGTGTCTGCGTAGGTTTCCCTCCAGGTGATCTGGTGCCCTCCTGCCATCAAAAAGACATGCATGTTAGGGTTAATACTCCTGTCTGTGCCCCTGAGCAAGGCAATGGAAAGAAGAACTGGAGTTGGTCCCCGGGCGCGGCAGCTGCCCACTGCTCCTATACAATAGGATGGGTTAAATGCAGAGAAACAATTCATTGTAAGAATATAATTTCTTGAAAGAATACAATGTCAAATAAGCGGCTTTCATTCATTCCTTTCCAGACTGTTGTATGCCGATGACATACTGTTATACTTCGACAAAGCTGCCACCTTAGTACCACATATTTTAGATGCCTTTGAAGAATTAAATTCCTTGTCCGGTTATAAAATTAACTGGATGAAATCAGCATTATTTCCACTAAAATCAGAATTGGATCCTAGTTCATTATCCCAACATATTCCAGTCATCATGTACTTGGGGTTGGACATTTTTCCCTCATTAGTTAGTATTGCTCAAAAATAAATAAATAACTTAATTCTGGGTAACTCTAAAATTGAAGCAGATCTTGATAGATGCGCTGACCTCCCAAAATCACCACAAGCTCGTGTGTCAGTTGTTAAGATGTGCATACAACTACGGATAAATTCTTCTCCACCATTTTACCTTTACCCCCAGCTGATTACTGGGATAAAATTCAATCTTTGGTATCTACATTTATTTGGAGTGGGAAATGGTATCTACATTTATTTGGAGTGGGAAATGACTGAGCATAAGGCAGAAAACTCTCCAGCATCACAAACCAAAGTGTGGTCTTTCAGTTCCTGCTTTTAAATATACTTTTTGGTCATTTGTCTTGAGACCATTGGTTTAATCCTGAATTGAAGTGAATTGAATTGAATGAGCTGAATTGGCTTAATTCTGTTGTTGAAAATCTATAGAGACTAATTTAGCATACCTACACAGATTGGAAGAGCTGATTTACTCGGCTTTTCCTTTGAAATGAGTTAAACTATCGTTTGGCTGCGTAATGAGTTTCCTTTTGTCAGTATGACATCTTGCTGAGAAGCAATCTAATAGTAGTATGTGTAAATGGCATCTTAATAGCCCAATCTTTAACAACTATTCTCTTCTCACTGTGGGGGAGGGGGGGGCTCATTTTCATGCCCAGCCTGGAGAACTTAAGGTGTCCATGCTATTACCAACATTTATAATGAGAATGAGCTCCACAGCTTTAATGATTTGAGACTGTCTTACAATTTACCAAGCTCATTCTCGATCTCCAACTGTGATTGTCCAAGAAAGCATACACGTGCCATGGAACACTGCATTTACCACCCATCCATTGCACTCCATTTTGGACAATAGAGGTTGAAAAAGAGTTTTGGTTTCTCAACTATGTTTACTCTTCCGGATTACTTCCTATAAAACTCTCCATTATACATGTATGGACTAGGGATCTAGAGCACTACATGGGAGAGGGTCCACTTTACTTGGAGATGATATGGTCTTCAAGTGTCATTGCTTCTAAAACCCAGATTATCAACAGATTAATTTCAACCATATTCATAGGAACTACATCACACCGAGGAAGGGTTATCTCGTGAAATGGTTGTCATCTCCAAACTCCACCTTGTGCCCATGTGGACTTAACAGGTTCTTACATGCATATGCATTGGGAGTGCAAGGATGTGAGGCTTTTTTGGGTTGAGGTCTGTGCTACTCTATCTGACGTCCTGGATGTAGGTGTACCACGCTGTCCCACTGTGCCGCGCTGAAATGACACCTCCTTAGTCAAATTAACACACTTGAGTTGACATCGTCTCCTAACGGGCATCCCTGCTGCCAAGATGATGCTGGCTTTACATCGGAAACCTCCACCTACAGTTACAAAAGCTCAATGGATTAATACATATATTGATATACTATGTTATTGAGCCTGCATAAAGACACGTATATCTATATGATTAACATGGAGCTATCAGTGGCAATAATGCATGGTGCTGGCTAGTACTATTTCAGCAGGGCAAGTGATGGCAGATAAAATCAAAGAATTGCTGTAATCACCATTTCTATTTGTTGGTAAATTTTGGATCTTTGTGTTGTGCAAATCATATATGTAGATCCATGGTTATGGGATGGGATGGGAGTCACCACTATTGTGTGTGTGTGTGCGTGTGTGTGTGTGTGTGTGTGTGTGTGTGTGCTGCATTGTTGCTGTTGTTTGTACTATGTTTTATTTCATATTTATCTGAAACAAAACAATAAAAAAACTTGATCACAAAAATGAATAAATGTGGACATTCCCATCATAAACGATGTTCATATAACACAGCCCCTTCATCTATGGGTTATACTGATTATCACTCAATCTACACACTACTGTAGACTACTGTATACAAAGTAGTCAGAAACAAAGCTCTTAAATTTTGTAATTATTTACATTACAGAGATTGACTGACTGACTGATTGATTAATTGATTAATTGATTTGTTGGTTGGTTGGTTGATGATTGGTTGATTGATTGGTTGATTGATTGATTGATTGACCGGTCGATTGATTAAGCAGCCGATCGATTGAGCTATTGATTGATCTGTCGATTGATTAATCAGTCGATCGATTGATGTATTGATTGATCCATCGATTGATCGATTGACTGGCTGGCTGGCTGATGTACAGGGACTCCTTTTTGACTACACTTAGAATTTTAATGTCCAGTAAAAGCGCAGTGTTTGAATGTTGAAAAGGTGTTTGTGAGAGATTTGAGCTGAGCTCAGCAGTACTCTATCTCATCGAAGGGAACATTGGCTCTGTTAGCGTTAGCTTAGGGACAGAATTTGGCCAGTAAAGCCACAAAAAGATCCTGTAGGAGAGCACATTGGCTGAAAGGGCTGGGTCGTCCTTCTTGGTCACCAAGGTGCTTAACGTGTACTCTGTCCCTCAGCTAATGCACACTAATATTGCCTTTAAGACAATGTGTAATGGCGATGTGCTTGTGAGTGCGAGTAATTAATGCTAAATAGCTTTTTAGTTTGCTGCCAACAGCAGTCAGCCCTGCAGCAACCATTTGTGGGTGGACTAAGTAGAGGACACTCCTGAATCTTACAAGGGTTTCTTTTTTCCCCCCACACAAAAAGAAAACAAATTCACTTCAAAATCCATCATGTGATAATGAAAATATATTACCCCCTTTTCACTGTGCAGCATTGGCAAGCCGGTGTAGTCGCCAATGTGGGGACAAACCAAACATCAGGAATCAAACGGCATATCGTCCTCATCACCTCTGCAAATTAGGCAAATGTGATTGTAGTGCCTCAAAGGCATTGATGTACTGAACCATTTGAATGATGACTTCTACTCCTGATACTTGGACAAATAATGATTCATTAGATGTGCACATCATAATTTTGCCTTTCTCAGAATGCGTGCAGACCAGCATTACATATTCAGATTCAGTCACACCCCTTGTCATCTTGAACACATTACACATTGACATTACACATGTTGGGGATGGCACGGTGGCGCAGTGCTTGGCACGGTCGCCTCACAGCAAGAAGGTCCTGGGTTCGAGCCCCTAGGGAGTCCCACCTTGGGGGTCGTCCCAGGTCGTCCACTGTGTGGAGTTTGCAAGTTCTCCCCGTGTCTGCATGGTTTTCCTCCGGGTGCTCTGGTTTCCTTCCACGGCTGTACTAAATTGACCCTAGGTGTGAATGTGTGTGTGTGTGGGCCCTGTGACAGCCTGGCGGCCTGTCCAGGGTGTTTCCCCTTCAGCCACCCAGTGACTGCTGGGATGGGCTCCAGCATCCCCGCAACCCTGAGTACCCAGATAGCAAACTTGCTGTGGCCCGGACCCGTCCCACACCTGACATTCATCTTTCTATCATCTGGCAACATACTGTGTGGAATGGTGGCACTTGGGCAGTCCGATCCTGTTTGCCAGATCTGGGTCAGAACCAAGCCATAGTGATGCCGCATGTGCCACATATTTGGCAAAGGTGGCCCATATTTGTTTTGTGATGTTTGGGCCATATTCACCATTTACCACACGGGCCACTTCGGGGTCACATCCAGATCACATGTTTGCCGAGAGCACCGCATCTTTGCCAAAAAGGCCCACGTTTCATTTGGCATATTTGGGTTGTGGTGATACACAATTGAGGGTAGATTCCACAGGGGCTGCTGCTCCTTTAAGGCAGACGTTCAGAGTGCTGACGTAGGCACTGCTTAGCGTTTCCTGGGTGGAGCCATGTTTTGCAGTAGCTTAGCAGTTAGCTGGTCGAGGTGGAGCCATGTTTTGCAGCAGCCTAGCGGTTAGCTGGTCGAGGTGGAGCCATGTTTGCAGCAGCCTAGCTGTTAGCTGGTTGCCACGAGAGATTGTGCTGTATCAGTGTTGTTTTGTGTGGCGAGTAAACGGAATTGACTCGACTCGATCTCCCCGTCTCCTCATTCCTGCACTCCCACAGGGTCATATTATGCTATTCTACATGTGGGCCACTTCAGGCTCACATCCATTTTGTCAGGGCCAGAAGAAGGCCATCAGTGCCGCATCATTGCCTGAAGTGGCCCACATCCAGATGCTACCTGGGTAAGGATAAGCGGTATAGGTAGTGGATGGATGGATGGATGGAAGGATGGATGGATGGATACAAATAGACAGTGATGCTGGCCAATTAGCTGGGCACATTCTACTATCCAGCTCTTCTTGGCCCAAATGCATCTACTGTTGTTCTCGTGTAGATGCCCACTTTAACTTTGAGACACCTGTGTGGTATCTCGCTGACATTTAAAAAAGGGTTTCCCATGGTTGCCCTCACCATAATTAATTGGGACAAAGAGAAGGGGGCAGACAAGAGCAAGGGAAAGTCCGGCAAAAAAGGATGAGGCAGTGGAATGTGTGTGTGTTGGGTCTAAATTAAGGAAGGACAGTGTTGATAAAGGTCAATCTGACGAGACGAAGGAGATAGAGACCGACGTATGTGTAGAGACAGGCGCACGGGAAGATGGTTTCAGTAGGGGGGGGGCTGCCAACTGAAACGAAAAGTATTGTGGCGAGTCGAGAGGCAGGGATCTCTTTTTAATCGCAGCTCCCGTGCCCCCCATACACCGCACGACCCCGGAAGTGCTCTTTTATCCCCACCGGCCAGAACGGACCAGAACGTAACGAGTCCCCCCCATGTCCCAAGTGGCGACATCAGTCCCACTCACGGTCCTACAGTCAGTCAGTCAGTAAACGGTCTCCTACTTGGTGTGAGTCGAACCCCCAAAACAACGACACAAGAATAACCACAACATGAACACCACATCATGAAAACACAATTTTAAATCTAACATGAACACTCCCATCAGCCATTGCGCTCCCCCAGCTCAGAACCGCCGACAGTCAGAACGACCACCTCCCCCGGTCGCTACAGTATGACGTCATTGTTTTGTTTGTGAGGCGCGTGTGTAGCGGATGTGGAATGGAGTGTGTACTCACTTTATTATTAAACATGTACATTCCACACAGCCCCGCCCACTGTATAAAATAAAGGTATGTTTTATTTTTATTTTTTTGCATTTGTACATTCGGGAAAACCTGAGCGCCTGCCGCCCAATGACTGCTGGGATAGGATCCAGCATCCCGCGATCCTAATTAGGATAAGCGGCTTGAATAATGGGATGGAACATTAGGAAAAGTTAGGCATACTGTTGGGTCTAAGACTTTACACAGCCACCTGCAACTACTGGGGGTGGGGAGGGGTGCTGCACCCACCCACCACTAGGGGGAGTTCCCAGATAGCAAAATTGCTATGGCCTGGACCCGTCCCACACCCGACACTTGCATCCGGCCCACATACCGCCTGGAATGATGGCACTTGGGCGGTCCGCTCCTGTTTGCCAGATCTGGGCCAGAACCAAGCCATAGCAATGCTGCATGTGCCACATATTTGCCAAAGGTGGCCCATATTTGTTTTGTGATATTTGGGCCATATTCACCATTTACTACACGGGCCACTTCAGGCTCACATCCATGTTGTCAGTGCCAGAAGAAGGCCAGCAGTGCTGCATCATTGCCTAAAGTGGCCCACATCCGGGTGCTATCTGGGCTGCAGCCCCCCAGCCCGCACTAATGTATAGAGAGAAAGCCAGGTGAGTTGTCACCACACCTCTAGTGATCCACTGCCCTTTATGTCCCACCACGTGGTAGGAGCCACTCCGTGCTGCCGCTGGAATGCAGCGGGAGTCACCCGCTGAAGCTGTGACTCAACACACAGCCACACAAGAAGTGCGTCACGGTGGAGGCCCCGGACTTATTTCAGCCGTCCGAGGAGGGATTTATCTCAGCAGCTACTTGATAAGCAATTATGTAGCGCACAGGCTGATTAATCTCATTCTGCATCACACTAATCAGTCCTTGGGTGTCTTTATAGGCCTTGACATGACTGAAGTTCATCCCGTCGTGCCGGCAGCGCAGCTCATTAAGACTGGGGGCCACACGTGTGATGAAGGCAGCAGTCGGCTGTAGACTCCTAGTTTTGAAGCTAGGTTACTTTTGAAAAGTCAGCCCTGAGGTTTGCAAGTATATATATATATATATATATATATATTTGGATATATTTGGCCTTGGATCTCAGGGAGGTTGGTAAAGCCTTTTTGACCCAAAATTATTGTTCTTTTTATTTTTATTTATTGTATTTTCTGGGGACACGTAATACATCTAAGGCCACAATTCAGTATTTGTTCTAAAGGAATACATGTTTATTCATTTATTGGACATTTATGCTAAACCTCTTGTGGCTTTAATAGCGCATTACCACACATTATCATCATTTTCTCATTCGACTACCTTAATAACAGGATTGCTATGGAGCCCGCCTCCTTTGATTGGCTTATTAATCATGCTCATCATAAAGGAAGAAAAGTAGGCGTTTTCATTTCAAGAATCTGAAGTTATGAAGTTATTTAATTCTTTGAGATGTCCATATGCAATACCAATAACCACATCCAGTGCTGATAGGTGATGCTTTTGATACTCCTTCCTCCCTGTTTATTACAGAGGTGAGAAGCAGCTTTTATCTCGGGATTATGGACGAATGGCACTGGCTTTGTCAGTATAAAGTATTTCCATTATATCGCTTAATACCTTATAAAGGGGTTCGAGAGGGTAAAACTGGCCATTTAGAAATGCAAAATGATGTAGATTAGAGTTATCCAAGACATAAATTCATATTTGAATTCCCCATAAAAAACAAACAAACAAACAAACATAATTGGGGCGTCCAGGTGGCGTGGCGGTCTATTCCGTCGCCTACCAACACGGGGATCACCGGTTTGATTCCCCGTGTTGCCTCCGGCTTGGTCGGGAGTCCCTACAGACACAATTGGCCGTGGCTGCAGGTGGGAAGCCGGATGTGGGTACGTGGTACGTGTCCTGCTCGCTGCACTAGCGCCTCCTCTGGTCAGTTGGGCTGCATGTTCGGGGTGGGGGGAATAGCGTGATCCTCCCACGCACTACGTCCCCCTGGTGAAACTCCTCACTGTCAGGTGAAAAGAAGCGGCTGGCGACTCCACATGTATTGGAGGAGGCATGTGGTAGTCTGCAGCCCTCCCCGGATCGGCAGAGGGGGTGGAGCAGCGACCGGGACGGCTCAGAAGAGTGGGGTAATTGGCCAAGTACAATTCGGAGAAAAAGGGGGGGAAATAATAATAATAATAATTACAACAGCTGTTTGGATTTCCTTCAGATTCATGTTGGCAACTGGGTATGACCCGCCCTAATGGCTCCAGCATCCCCACGACCCTGAGAGCAGGATAAGCGGTTTGGATAATGAATGGATGGATAGTAATTTTCTAGAGACCCTATTTTCATACCAGAACCTGGTATCTATTGAGAAGGTCAGCTTTCACAGTAAGATTTCGAGTCTCTTTTCAGATAGACTATGATTTATATGGTCTTGGGGCCATTGTGACTCTGGCATCATAGCTTAGGAAAAAGGCTGCCTCTCTGAGGAATACTCTAGTCGTGCCACATCTGGTCCCTGTCGATAACCGCGTGGGCCTTTCAATGGTGCAACCCATAGTTAGTGTCAGACAAGGTCAGATGTTTGAGGCACCCTCCGTTATGGGAGTATATCAGATCTGCTTTTCACAATGTCCAGTTTTGTGTTTTCTAACTCATACAGTACTGAATACAGTACTGAAACTGTTTAACAGTCGCTACTGGCTTATGATGAACTCCATATCTTTTGAAAAATGGCAACCCCCCCAACTCCCAAGAGAACGTCATCCTTCGAGAAAGACGGACGCTGTGAACTCCAGAGCATCCTGGAGTCGATTATCTATTCTGTCAGAGTGGTGTCCTCTGTTTGTTTGCAGCTTAGAGAGCTTCTGCCCCAGTGAAGACCACGAAGCTTATCAGAAATTCAGCATGGCTAGCATTTCCTATAAATAATTTATATCGTTCGAATAACCATCTAGACGCACTTCAGTGTCCTCTTTTGTCCTCACAGATGGTTATAGAATTCCTCGGTTGGCGTTTTAGTCATAGTCTCGCTCCAGATGTTTTAAGAAGCCTCTCACCTTGAGTCTGAAGAATTCGGTCTACGTAGAGAGGATTCAGAATGGCTCCTAGAAGACTCAACGCATACTTCTCCAGATGCTAGGGTGGAAACACGGGCTTGGAAACTGATATGATCTTGGGTTTGTGTAGCTTTTAGGAGGGAGGCTGTAAAGGATCCAAAAGGCGTGTTCTTCAGCCAATATCTGACGTATTTCTCATGACCGCATTTGTGGGTTTTGTCTCAGAACTCTCAGCCAACTTGGGGACTTTACCTACAGGTTCCCATCTTGATGCCGTCACTCGTAGACTGGCTGCAAGGTTAAATTTGAGTTTTGTTTCTGCACCTTACTAGAAAAGTTGCACTTAAAATATATCGTATTTATTTGTTTGTTTGTTTGTTTGTTTGTTTATTCATTTCCCCTCACCGTTCTGTTAACACTGGAGATATTGCAGGGGTCACTCGTTAACTGGACAAGCAAAAGAGACAATATCTTTGTTAAATCAGGGAAATTACTCATCACAAAGAATTATTTAGTTTCACGGTCAACTGTCTAATCCTGTTTAGTGTGGGTGTAGTGTCTTTTTTTAAGAACCTCAGGTTGTCTCACAATGACTCGATCAATATTTCCCTCTTAGTTTTATGGTTTTCCTTCCCAGAATCCCTTCTATTTAAATACTGCTCGCTCTTCTCCACAAATGTCACATAAAACAATCATCCAGAAATGCAGACTCAAAGGGATGCATTCGCACCGCTGTTGGTAACGTCTCTCTCGTTGCTCCTCTCCCCCTCCCCCCTCCGCAGCCTGTGAGCTGATGAACCAGGGCATCTTGGCGTTGGTGACCTCGACAGGTTGTGCCTCGGCCAGCGCCCTCCAGTCTCTGACGGACGCCATGCACATCCCCCACCTGTATGTTCAACGGAACAGCGAGGGGTCGCCGCGGACCGCCTGCCAGCTCAACCCCAGCCCCAGCGGGCAGCGCTACACGCTGGCTGCCCGGCCACCGGTTCGTCTCAACAACGTCATGCTGACGCTGGTGGAAGAGCTGCGCTGGCAGAAGTTCATTGTGTTCTATGACACCGAATACGGTAAGTGGGCCTCGATCAATTCAAGACCACACTTCTCGTACTCACGTTTAAGTCCATCTGGAACGGCATTTCGAGAGTATGCGATTTCTGTATGGAGGCATATTTTCGAGTGAATCAGGTTAGACAGGTGGGGTATTAACGTTGGGAAGAATTTGGTTTTAACGTTGAAAAGTGACTGTGTTGCTAGCTAGCTAGCTAGCTAGCTAATGAATATAAGCTTTGTGCCGCCAAAAGTTGAAGATTGATTGATGGGTGGATGTCACGATGTTATTGGTTGACATTGGTTGGTTCAAGCCTAAGTCAGCACACTTTATATTTTGTTTTACAGGAAGAAATAATGGTTGGATTTGGATATAAAAAAATGTGGCACAGAAATATATTTTTTGTGGCATTTATTGTTAAATCGGTGCATGACCGGGATGTAATATAAAAAGGTTAAAAAGGTATTTTTCATTTCATCTCGACTTTAGATGTACAGTATCAGGTTCTGCAGCACTAAATAAATAAAGACATACATACATACATACATAAAACTAGAGGAGTGCACTCAGTAGAGTGCAAATCTCTGCCAGTGCTCGGACTTGGTGACGCCCCCTTTGTTCACCTACTGGGAGAAGGGAAATACACGCGCAGAAAAGGGTGTTTTTCCTGCCATTATAAGACTTTTGTGCAGTGCCGAAGTCGATTGAAAGGAAAATATGGAAAGAAAATGTTGTCAATATGCAGCGCTGAAGCTAAAAAATCTACCAAGTAAAAAAGTTTTGCCTGTCAGTCTGTGGATGTGCAGCCTCCTAGGCGGACCCTCGCTCAAGAGCAACCGAATCTGCTATGGAATGGCAGATCTGGCTATCATAATTTTAAAGCCCTTATTAAAAGTCTTCAACCATAGCGGTCTTCATGATATAAAATGTATGAAGGCGAATGGCTGCTCTGCTGATTGACTTTCATTCATAAACCAACAGTAAGAAAACATTACTCAGCCATAGGGAATGTTTTATTGTAGCTATTGAGATGATTTCCAGCTGTGGCTGTGATTAATGCTACTCTTGAAATTGTATTTTTATTGTGGATGTTTGACATTGGAGACTGTGGCACTTCCATTTGGCGGCGAGGTGAATAAGGAAAATTGTTTTTGGTTCATGCAGTGTTCCTCCAGTTATCCTGTGCTGAGATCAGCGGTGAATGATTTACTGGCATGCGAAATACAACCAGTTTCTTTCAAGACTCATACCCGAATGTTTTGACTAAACCGTAGATATGAGCCGCGGATGGCAATGGTAAGGAAACATAGATTAGTCATGGGAAATGTTTTGTTGTTGCTACTGGGATGATTCCCAGCTCCTACTCTTGACATTTTTACTTTCGTAGCAGAGTTTTAACATCGGAGACTATGGCACTTCCACGTGGAGGCTAGTCGCGCATGCGCACGAATGACTCAGATCGGGTAGTGACAGGAAGTAGCATTAGTCGAGCGAGGTAGCACTAGAACGACCAAGGCCGTCATTTTGACGGTTTTGGATTTTCAAAGTTTAATTCGTGGGAAAAAAAAGATACAGACCTGCTGCTCCCTGAATGCTCCTGAAATTGCTTAAATTTGCATCAAAATTAGTTTTAGATCAATTGCACAAAAAAGTTATAAAATCTACCTAAAATGACCATGAATCATCAGAAAGAAGACTCGTAATTTGCGTGTCATCGTGCGCGTCATGTCGCTATTTACGGCATGTGTTGGTCGCGTCGTTTCCTACGTCAAGTTCATCGCGCTGTGCTAGAAACACAATAGCGTTCCCCAGTGCAGAGAAATAGTCTAAACTTGATTTTTGATTATTGCCAACATGTCCGCTTATCAGTGGCGGCTGGCCAGTACAGGGCGCTGGGGCGCCGCCCCCTTCAGACATCAAGAGATGAAAATCTACTTAAACATGTTAAATATAAATTAGCTGTATAATGCAAATAACTATGAGATAAAAGTGCTTTCAGTCTGTGAGCTCCTGTCAGCAGCATTAAATATTGGTTCAAATGGTATTTGGTTGATTCCTGTATGAATACATATACTTCCTGGGTGAATACATATACTTCCTGTCTGAATACATATACTTCCTGGGTGAATACATATACTTCCTGTCTGAATACATATACTTCCTGGGTGAGGGGCGCCGGCCAAACGATACCTATAAGCCCTCAAACTTGTGGCGAGCAGGTGACCTGAGGCTGCTGTCTGATTGGTTGCTTCAGATTTTCCAGGGGGCGCAGTTCTGTGCGCCGCAGACGCTCCCACTTTTATTGGCAGCGAATTGGTATTGTTTTAATGTTTTTTGAGCTAATGTGATTGGACACTTCTCGTGGCTGTCAATCATGTTCACACCCACCATGACGCCTCGTCTCGACTGTCAATCATCCACCGTCTACGAACCCTGATAAATTCTATAGGCTACATTGCCCTTCTTAGTAACTCTGCGACTGTGTGGACATTAAAGCAGCTGTCAGGTGTGCTGCGCTAAGGTAAACCCCTCCCCCCGACATGTCTGTGAATGTTCTCATTCATCCAGGTCATGGTTATCCAAAGGAGTTGAATCAAGTGCAACTGGACTTGGTATACCAAAATGAGTTGCACTTGATTCAACTCCTTTGGATGCCCCCCCCCAAAAAAAAGTTTAACACCAGCCGCCACTGCACAGACGCTGTTACAGACACACCATGGCTACCACCGCTGCGTTGCAGAATTGACAGGCGTTGGGCGGCGGCCATTTTAAATTGTTTGAAAAATAGTGTTAAAAGTTGTTAAAACTTTAATTTTGCTGTCGGTCGTTTCCTAACAGACATACTAACATATGTAATGCATTGCTATCTCAACTGGGTATTTATCTTGACAGAATATAGAGTTTAAAAGCTGGCCGTCATTTTGACCGCCCGTGGTCGTTTTAGGTGAGAGTGAAATCCCGGTCGTTCTAGTGGTGGAGAGTGAATGGAGAGAGGGAGCGGCGATAGCGAGAACAAATGTTTTTCGTTTTTTTATTTATTTATTTATTTATTTTTAATCGCTGCAACTACAAGAGGTTCTCCGTCATACAGTCACAACTGTGCACAAAAAAAATTAAGGCTGATAAATCCAGTAGTTTAAGAGATTAGATGCGGAAAGACACACACACACACACACACACACACACACGATTCCCTCCTGGCTATGTTCGCTGCAGTTTGTTTTATTTGTTTGAGAAAGCCCATTCAGAGTAGATCTAAATTAAATCACATTAGTCCAAATGGGCTGTTCAGCAAAATCGGTGTAAGGATGGTGGCAATTACATATCAGGGGTAAAGACAGATGCAATCACTTAGCAGAGCCTCTGCCTCCATGGCTAGGACCAATCTGCAGGCTCCTACAATCACAGCCGACCCAGTGCAGAAAAACAAGCAAGGGGACGGCAACCCAGTGCCAGCGACCAGGAGAGGGCTTTTTCTCTTTCCCCAAATTGTCCCGCACTATAGGACAACCCTGCCCTGTTTCCCACCCTCACCTTCTAAATATGACACGCCTCCGCTCCGCCGAGAAACGCACAAAACAAAACAAAACATCAGGAGTAAGAGGAATTGAATCTGAGACGACGTCAGTACGGGTGGGTGTCAGTGGGTTGCAACCGAGGTGGTGGCCACACAAACCTTTATTACGAGGGTCTAATGGATTCGGAGCACGAAAGTCAAGTTGCCCTTGAGCTCAGATCAGCTTTCCTGCCCTTTAAACCGGAGCCATTAGAGGGCAGATTGCAGGGCTGAGCCTCAGATCCCAGATAATCTTCGGCTGCGTTCTGCAGCAAGGTGTGCTTGCGAGGCTGCACACTGGAAACGCGGGGAGATGTGGAGAAGACCCTGAGCCCATGCATGGCGGCTACCTGTTTATTTCGTATTCTGTTCTCGAGCGCCGAATAAACCCCAGTTTACAGGGCGTGTTGAGGCGTCATTCATTGACGCGCCTAACAAACCTACAGTATGGGTTTTCTCCTCGGGGCTGTCTGACAAATTATGTTGAGACAGAGTCTCACAAAGTTTCTTTAAGTTTTAAGGAAACAAGTAGCTGTTTCTATATGCCATGTGCTTTCCCCATCTGTGAAAATCGCAGGATTAAGAACATTTCCATTCAGCAACATGGCAATACCTCTCCAATCAAGCGTTTGGAGTTAGTGCTGCAGTCTTTCAGACTGAGGAGGCACGGGGTCTCTGCCCTCATCAGAGGTTACCTGCTGTGTTCATGGCCTTAAAATATATTTCATAAAGCTGAATTCAGAATCCATCCATCCATTAGCCAAACCGCTTATCCTGCTCTCAGGGATGCTAGAGCCTATCCCAGCAGTCATGTGGGCGGCAGGTGGGAGACACCCTGGACAGGCCGCCCGTCCATCACAGGGCCCACACAGACACCTAGGGACAATTTAGTACGGCCGATTCACCTGACCTACATGTCTTTGGACTGTGGGAGGAAACCGGAGCCCCCGGAGGAAACCCATGCATGCAGACACGGGGAGAACATGCAAACTCCACACAGAGGACGACCCCCAAGGTTGGACTACCCCGGGACTCGATCCCAGGACCTTCTTGCTATGAGGCGACCGCACCAACCACTGCGCCGCCGTGCCGCTGTATTTAGAATCAAGAAGGGCAATTTGCATTATTGCATCTGGGCAGTGTACACCACAAACTGCTAGTCGCCGAATACATTCTGTTGTCATGTATGGTGTTGTGTATTATCTATAAATATACAACAACAACAACAAAAATAATAGAGCAACTTACCCTTCACTAAGCCTCACCATGCAGCCTTCGTCCCTGCCACGACACCTGTACCATTTGCAATGCGATTTGCCTATAGGGCGCCAGAGGAGTCGAGGATACTACAATTACCCTACTTGACCTTTTGTTTAAACAACGAGAAGGAAATAAATCCCATACTAGATTGCTATTTGATGATCTTTCTTCAGCCTTCATTTAATATGACCCAACTCCACATTTTAGCCACGAGGCTGACGGAGCATTTTGAGTCGAGTCACAATCTGGTAGGTTGGATAATGGATTCTTAGACAAACAGAACACAACGGGTGAAAGTAGAAGGGCATTTTATCGGATTCATTATGTTCTACTGGCCCACCTCAGGGCTTTGTTCTCTCACCTTTACTTGATATTCTGGACACAAACATGTGCCTAAGTAAGCATGCAAACAGGACCATATTGACATTTGTGGACGATTCAGTCATTTTGAGTCTGCGACACGACACTGAGCCCATCCATGGCCCAGCTAAAAATGTCCAAGACAGGGGGCGTCTGGGTGGCATGGCGGTCGATTCCGTTGTCCTGCCAACACGGGGATTGGCGGTTCGAATCCCTGCATTACCGCCGGCTTGGTCGGGCGTCCCCTACAGACACGATTGGCAGTGTCTGCGGGTGGGAAGTCGGATGTGGGTATGCGTCCTGGTTGCTGCACTAGCGCCTCCTCTGGTCGGTCAGACCGTGACCTTCTTACACTCTGCACTGTATTTTATTCTATATGAAGTTACTTGTTTTCATGTCTATTCTTTGATGTCTTTGAACCTGTATCGCTGTGATGTCGTGTTGCTAACTCTGTCTGCACAGCAGACGTACTGTCGGCTGCTAATAGAGAAGCCTTGAACCTTGACCCGTAAACAGATTGGCGTTATGAAATATAAACCAGCATGAGGCTTCATCTGCCGCTGGAAGACATCTATGGTGGCACTTGAAAGCGTGTTGCCATGGACGTCCAGCAAACATTCACGTGTCTCATAGTCCACATTAGTCCAGACGTCTGGATGTCGTTGTGACGAGCAGTTTGACCACAGCTCGCTCGCTGTCTTACAAGCGTGTTTACAGTGGCTGTAGGTGGATTGGGTGGTAACCAAGTAATCCTCAATGGTTAATTCACGGCCTCTAAGTCTATGGCCAATAAAGGATATGCCCTCCAGAAGACTTAAAATGGCGGCACGGTGGCGGAGTGGTTAGCGCGGTCGCCTCACAGCAAGAAGGTCCTGGGTTCGAGCCCTGGGGTAGTCCAACCTTGGGGGTCGTCCTCTGAGTGGAGTTTGCATGTTTTCCCCATGTCTGATTCTTCGGGTGCTCCGGTTTCCTCCCACAGTCCAAATACATGTAGGTCAGGTGGATCGGCCGTACTAGATTGTCCCTAGGTGTGTGTGTGTGTGTGTGTGTGTGTGTGTGTGTGTGTGTGTGTGTGCCCTGTGAAGGCCTAGTGGTCTCTCCAGTGTGTCTCCCCACCTGCGGCCCAACGACTGCTGGTTTAAGCTCCAGCATCCCCGCGACCCTGGGAGCAGGATAAGCGGTTTGGATAATGGATGGATGGAAATTAGAAAAATGTCCCAGTAGAAATAGAAATGAATAGAAGTGAGAAATTGACTCTACTTATAAAAGTCACGCACAGACTTTCGATGGTGGAGGCTGCCACGCAAGGCGCCCCGGCCCGTCACGAGCCGTTAATGGGGGCGCGCAGAAGGCAAGCAAGCACCCTCTCCAGATAGTAATTGGGGGCGAGTCTGCGCAGGATTGATTTTGAAATGGGGGAAAAAATGTTTTTAACGTCGGCCATGATCAACATTAATGCCGCGTGGTCCCACGCTGGTGTTTACCAATGAGTCAAGCCGGCATCAAGCCGGCATCAAGCTGGCGAAGTGGTGTTTCATGCCCGATGTGTTCCAGCCTCGGCATCTTTACGGCTTCTCCAGAAGAAGCTAGGTTCTCCGGTCGAGGTTCTCCGGTCGAGGTTCTCTGGTCGAGGTTCTCCGGTCGAGGTTCTCCGGTCGAGGTTCTGCAGTCGCGGCAGGTTTTGTGTGTTCGGGCGTTTCAGGCCTTGCTAATTAGCTCAGCTTGGCGCGCGTTTGCGCGGGAACCAAGTGAACTGACTCGGCTGCGAGGCTCATTGTTAAGAGAGACCAGGCCTGGATGCGGAGGAAGACGCACCCTGTGGGCTCCGGAGCTGTTGGTGCCTCCGAGTTCCACACGTCGGGGTTACCTCGGGAGTGGAAGGCCGCGGAGACCCGCTGCAAAGGTTAACAACGCCCCCCCCCAACACCCCCCAACGCCTCCGCCGCTGTACCCTTACTGGAGCGCCAGATAGAGCAGTCGGAGAGATGCACCGTTTTCACAAGTTTCCTTCTCATGCTAATAGGTCCTGCACGGTCCGGCGTGCTCTCTGCAAGGCCAGCGAGGGCAACCATGTGCAGGCGCTGGAGGTCCACATGCTGGAGCCCCCCTCCCCCCCCCCCGACCGTCCGTATATCCTACCGGTTGCTTTAGAAACCCCAAGAGAAGCAGATTAAAATCAAGATGAACAAACGCGGCCGCTTGTTTCCTCTCTTTCCTCGTTTCTATCTTCTCCCCACGCATTATCTCCTTTTCTCTCTTGTTTCTCCTACATTGGGCCCATCCCTGCTGCTCCACGTGTGCGATGAGAGAGGCCATTACGAAAGTGAGTTTAGAAGGAGGCCCATTTATTCAGATTAGCGCTCTTTTGTTGAAAGATATGGGGTGCAGATGGGCCTTTTGGTTTGGCTGTCTGGCTCGTCCCATACCAGGCCCCAACTGTCAGCTCACGGTGATGATGATTAAGGGAGGTCCTCAGTCTGTCTTCCTCGCTCGCGCCTCTCCCAGCACCTACTCTAGCCCTCCCTCCCTCCCTGCCGTCTCCTCCTCATCCTGCTGGCATCTCCTCTCCGTCTCGTCTTCCTTTTTTCGTCCTCTTTCTTTGTTGCCCTTCTCCTTTCTACTTTTGACCCATCTCTCTCTCTCTCCCTCCTCTCCCCACTCTCCTCTCTCTCCCCCTCTCTCTGTCTCTCTCTCCTCTCTTGTCCTCTCACTCCCCCCTCCCTCTCCTCTTTTTCATCTCTCTGTCCCTCACTCTCTCTCTCTCCCCTCTCCCTGCTCTCTCTCTTGCTTTCTCTCTCCTCTCTCTCCCCCTCTCTCTGTCTCTCTCTCCTCTCTTGTCCTCCCACTCCCCCCTCCCTCTCCTCTTTTTCGTCTCTCTGTCCCTCACTCTCTCTCTCCCCGCTCTCTCTCTTGCATCCTCTCTCCTCTCTCTCCTCCTCTTTCTGTCTCTCTCTCCTCTCTTGTCCTCTCTCACTCCCCTCTCCCTCTCCTCTTTTTCCTCTCTTTGCCCCTCCCTCTCTCTCTCTCGATCTCTATCTCGCTCTAGCGCTCTCGTCTCTCTCTCTCGCCTCCCCACACCGTCTCCTCATGCCATCTCCTCTCTTCATCTTCTTTCCTTCCCTCCTCTGTCTTTCCCCCCCCCGTCACATCTTCCCCTCGTACCCTCCTTGTGTACCCATAATTCGCCACCTTTCCTCCGATGCTCGTTTTCATCCCCTACTGTCTTCAAGTCCTTCTCCTCCTTTAGGGAGTTCTCTCCGGTAATGCTGGTCACCACGCAGTGATCTTCTCAGCCTGGACAAGAGGAGTAAACGGGAGTCTGCTCGGCCCTGATAAACATACTGTATGTATATATGGAGCAGTAGGGCCATTATCATGTCCGGTGTTTCTCTGGAGTGTTATCTTAAGCTGTCATCGTGCCGGCCGGCCAGGAGGGGTGTGATGTATGCGGGGGTATTCCTGTGTTGGAGCCCAGTTCATTTTCTCACCTCTTTTATCAATTTACCCAGTCAGCATGCTGGATGAGCATACATTATCTTCTTATTGCTTTTTTTCTTCTTCTTCGTCTCTCTGCTCCGTGAGCCTCTCCGTCCCCACCACGGTCCTCTGCTCATAACCGGCACCTCCTCCATCACACCCACTTGTTTTCTCCTTCTTAGAAAGCACCCGAGTCCTTTCACGGCCGTTACATGTTCTCTTCTCCTCTCCGTTCTCCCGCTTGTTCTCCCGGCCGTATCTTGGTTGGTCTTAGGTACAATGGCCTCCTCTCGCTCCTCCTATGCCAAGTACCTTTTCCCACCCACCGTCATCCTCTAGTAAGCCTCATCAAATGCTGAAGACGCCCTCGAGCTCCTTCAGTCCGACGTGGACTAAGTGAATTGACTGTTGGGTGCTCTTCTCGTGTAGAGCCGCCTCCCGACGGTGTTTAGTGGCCCAGTCAGGCTCACCGCTCCCCTAAAGCATCATCATCCTCATCATCCTCATCCTCATCGTCCTCATGCATATCATCCTAATCAACATCATCATCATCATCATCATCATCATCATCATCCTCATCGTCCTCATGCATATCATCCTAATCAGCATCATCATCCTCATCTTCATCATCATCCTCCTCATCATCATCGTCCTCATGCATATCATCCTAATCAGCATCATCATCCTCATCTTCATCATCCTCCTCCTCCTCATCATCGTCCTCATGCATATCATCCTAATCAGCATCATCATCCTCATCTTCCTCATCATCCTCCTCATCCATATCGTGCTAATCAGCATCCTCGTCCTCATCTTCATCATCCTCCTCCTCATCATCGTCCTCGTGCATATCATCCTAATCAGCATCCTCATCTTCATCATCCTCATCCTCATCTCCATCGTCCCCTAGAGCATCTACTACCGGCAAAGGCATTTATTAAAGCGGTGGGGAAGGGATGCTGAGAGGAGCCGTTTTCCTGCAACCACGGTGGAAAACGCTGTGGTTTTTAACAAACTGCAGGATTACAGAAGCTGCAACATCGGTCTACAGGACTCCCTCCGCCTCGTGTTCGTCTTGTAAAAAAAAACCTCCCCCGTCTGAGTCCTGTGTGCCATAGGGTAGCGCGTTTTATCTGCAGCATCAAAAGCATGTGGTGGAAAAAAAAACACTAAATGTGTGATTACAACATGCTTGTGTGTCTTTCCCTCTATAGTGTTGCGTAATAAATGACCTCCCTAAGAAAACCGTGCAACTGACAGTTCCTCAGACAGTAATGGTACGGCGATGTGTATCCGGGTTGGGGGTGAGTTGTTGCCTCAAGTGAAGGAGTTCAAGTGCGTCGGGGTCTTGCTCTCGGGTGAGGGGAGGGTGGAGCGGGAGATCGACAGGCGGAGTGGCGCAGCATCAGCAGTAATGCGGACGTTGTACCGGACCGTTGTGGTGAAGAGGGAGCTGAGCCGGGAGGCGAAGCTCCCCATTTAGATAAGATAAGATACGTTATTGTCGTCGTGCGCACAAAACGAAATTACATTTGGGGACCGTCAGCACCGGACAAGGTAAGTGATTATATATAAAAAGATAAAAACAAGGACAAACAACACTTATTATGAACAAGTGAGGTGGCAGAAATTATAATGAGACAATAAAAGATAAAGTTTGGATTAAAGGGGGAGATGCCCTGCCACACGCGCGCGCACCCTCGTGCACACACGCACACGGGATCGAGTGGCCCTTCCAGGGTATCGCTACGCCCGCCGCTGTTGGCCTGCGCTGTGTGCAGCTCCGCTGAGCGTGACGCGGCAGCTCAGCCGCATCAACGCCAGAGTCCAAATCACGCGCCGCCCGGTGCCGCCGGCCGCATGGCGGTGCATGGCTGCATGGCTGCATGCACCGCCATGCACCGCCATGCACCGCTGGACGGCCGGCTGCAGCGCGCCCGGGGGAACGCCGTTTTTCATCAACACCCAATCAGAGGCGGCTGTCAAGCGGAACAGAGGCCTGGCCCACGGAGAAAAGCTGATAGAGACACTGACATGGAGCTCAGAGTCTGTCTGTGTGTACACACACGCACACACACACGCACACACACACGCACACAGACACACACACACACACACACACGTGTGCATAGGAGAACACTATCGAACTGTGCACGTCAAGTAAGAAAAATGCCACTTTTTCCTTTTTGTCCTCTCCCTCTCACTTGTCTACCCCATCCCTTTTTCCACTCTCATTGTGTTGTGTTGTGTTGTGTTGTGTAGCTGTGAAAGGTGTTGGTCACATGAGAGGATGTTCACACACAGGTCGACAGCTGTCCTGATTTAACACACTTACGGCCCTCTTACTCTGTTACACATGAGACAGACAACCCTGCTAGCTCACGTGCGACACACACACACACACACACACTCATTCACTCACTCACACACTAAACATTCAAACACACACAGACACACACACACACTATATTCAAACACACACAGACACACACTCACTAACACACACACTATATTCAAACAGACACACACACACACACACACACACACACACACACACACACACATGCACACATACGGACACACACACATGCACACACACACTATTCAAACAGACACACACACACACTCACACACTCACTCACTCACTCACTTACTTACTCTCACGCACACACACAAGCACACAGACACACTACATTCAAACACACACACACAAAGAGACACACACGGCCATTCACTCACTCACACACTAAACATTCAAACACACACAGACACACACATGTACACATACACAGACACACACACACACACACACACACACGACACACGCACACACTATTCAAACAGACACTCACAAAGACACACACACTCTCACTCACTCAATCACACACACACAAACACAGACACACCCAGGCACACTTGCTCACACACTCACTCATGCACCCATGCATGCACATGCATGTGCACGCACACACACACACACACACACACACACACACACACACACACACACACACACACACACACACACACGGACACACGCACACACTATTCAAACAGACACTCACAAAGACACACACACTCTCACTCACTCAATCACACACACACAAACACACCCAGGCACACTCGCTCACACACTCACTCATGCACCCATGCATGCACATGCATGTGCACGCACACACACACACACACACACTAAACATTCAAACATTCACACACACGCACACAAAGACACACACACACAGAGAACATTTAGTTAAAAGTAGCACTATTCATCATAATGTGTGTGAGTTGGGGGATAAAGAAGACTGCTGTCCCTTTACTGGCCGTCCATCTGTGTGTCGCTGGCCTCTGGCCTCTACACAACAGGTAACGGCAGCATCCAGGAGGCAGTAGGGGTCAATACAGGAAGTGAGACAGAGGAGTGAGGAGGCAAACTGAAATCCAGTAGGGAAGAGAGTCAATGGCGGTGGCACCGTGGCGCAGTGGTTAGCACGGTCACCTCACAGCAAGAAGGTCCTGGGTTCGAGCCCCGGGGTAGTACAACCTTGGGGGTCGTCCCGGGTCGTCCTCTGTGTGGAGTTTGCATGTTCTCCCCGTGTCTGTGTGGGTTTCCTCCGGGGGCTCCGGTTTCCTCCCACAGTCCAAACACATGTAGGTCAGGTGGATCGGCCGTACTACATTGTCCCTAGGTGTGTGTGTGTGTGTGTGTGTGTGTGTGTGTGTGTGTGTGTGTGTGTGTGTGTGTGTGTGTGTGTGTGTGTGTGTGTGTGTGTGTGTGTGTGTGTGTCAGCCCTGTAATGGACTGGCAGCCTGTCCAGGGTGTCTCCCCGCCTGCCGCCCAGTGACTGCTGGGATAGGCTCCAGCATCCCTTCAACCCTGAGAGCAGGATAAGCGGCTTGGACAGTGGATAGTGGATGGGTGGATGGAGGAGAGCCAGTGGACAGTGGATAGTGGATGGGTGGAGGAGAGTCGGTGGACAGTGGATAGTGGATGGGTGGAGGAGAGTCGGTGGACAGTGGATGGATGGAAGAGAGTCGGTGGACAGTGGATGGATGGATGAGAGTCGGTGGACAGTGGTTGGGTGGATGGAGGAGAGCCAGTGGACAGTGGATAGTGGATGGGTGGAGGAGAGTCAGTGGACAGTGGATCGTGGATGGGTGGAGGAGAGTCGGTGGACAGTGGTTGGGTGGATGGAGGAGAGACAGTGGATAGTGGATGGGTGGAGGAGAGTCGGTGGACAGTGGATAGTGGATGGGTGGAGGAGAGTCGGTGGACAGTGGTTGGGTGGATGGAGGAGAGACAGTGGATAGTGGATGGGTGGAGGAGAGTCGGTGGACAGTGGATAGTGGATGGGTGGAGGAGAGTCGGTGGACAGTGGATGGATGGATGAGAGTCGGTGGACAGTGGATGGATGGAAGAGAGTCAGTGGACAGTGGATGGGTGGATGGAGGAGAGTTGGTGGGCGCAGGGGTAAAACGGTGCAGAGTCGTGGGTGATGTTTTACATACGTTTAACTGCATCGTGGTCCGTTGTGTTCTGGTCGTGATGTGGTCCGTTGTGTTCTGATCCTGATGTGGTCCGTGTGTTCTGGTCCTGATGTGGTCCATGTGTTCGGGGTTGACGCTGTTTTGAGAGACAGTCAGAATGAGGAGAATAAAGGGAGAATGGTTGTGTGAATGAATTCTACGGAGGGGGATAAAATGATGGCAGGAGGGAGGGAAAGAAAAGTCTCAACCCTGACTATCACAGCAGCAGTAGATTTCAGCGGACACCGAACATGACCTGACCAATCAGGTTTTACTAAATCAGACTTGGATTGTTGCTTAGATACATCCTCCCAGGCGGCTGTGCTCTGTGTTTAGTATGGCTCTACGTGTATTTATGGCTCCCTGCTTCATTGATCGTGTCTCAGATATGAGTCTATTCGTGTCAGGTATAAGTCCCTAAATATAGCCGGGTGACAGGGAGGACGCTTTACTCTGCAGTCTGTTGATTCTACTCACACGTTTCTGGTCCACAGACAGTGTCCCTCCAGCATCTTCCAACAGTCACTCACTCTCACTTACAACACCAAGACATCCACCGACTGTCTGTTTATCTGTGCGTGTGTGTGTATATGTGTGTATATATATACACACACATGTATATATACATATACATACACTCACACACACATATATATATATATATATAGAGAGAGAGAGAGAGAGAGAGAGAGAGAGAGAGAGAGAGAGAGAGAGCTAGAGCTAGCTAGCTAGCTAGCTTGCTTATCATCTTATATATAGGGGCAGGCTAAGCTAACTGCTAGCCCATGCAGACTGGCGGTTCCAACATCCGCCCTGGCTGGTGTTCGTTCCCTTGGACAGTGATTTTTTTAAATCTATTTATTTAGTTTGGATATATGTGTTACTTTGGGTATGTTTGTGCTTGTCGTTTTTGTATGTGTTTTTGTCTTTGTGTTGTACTGCTGTGGGCTGGGGGAACGGCATTTCGTTTATTTCCTGTACTAAAAGTGCATGAAGTGAAATGACAGATAAAGTGTTCCTGATTCGCGCGTGAGGCGAAGAGAGACGGAGAAACTAAAGTTACGGAGTGAGTTTTGTAACTAACATTATGGCATGCTTTCCTTACCAACCGAGGGGGTTTTGTGGCATCCGGCATGCTCCTCTTACCCTGGAAAAGCTGTCCCAACTCATCCACGCTTCTCTTCCGTGTTTGTGTTGTTGGAGCGAGCGCTGTGCTGTGCTTCAGGAGAGTGAAGGCTGCGTCGGAGGCGCGCATGTTGCGCAGCGGACTCTTTAATCGACTGGCCGATACAAATATGGCGATAATGTGAAAAATTACGAATGTCTACTAAGCCGATAATCGGTCGCTCCTGCGCCGCGGGAGACAACGTTAACCAGTCGACTGAAGGGTCCGACCCGTTAGCCAAGGACCAACGTGTCTACTTATCCATGTACGTTACAATATATATACACACACACACACACACACACACACACAACTTCTCAAGGTTCTTTAAGGAAAAGCATCTGCTTAATGCGAGGGCAGGGCCAGTTAGACCGGCCCACCCAGGTCCAAATGGGCAGGCTTGAGACGGTCCACTGAGACCCGCTCCGGCTTGCCCCCCATGTCCACCACAAAGTTCTTAGGCCCCGCTTCCAGGACGCGGAAGGGCCCGTCGTAGGGGGGGCTGCAGGGGGGTACGGTGGCTGTCGTGGCGGATGAAGACGTACCTGGCCAACAGCAGATCCTTGGGGACGTAAGACTGAGGGAGGCAGTGGTGCGATGTAGGGATCGGAGCGAAAGCGTTGGCACTGTCCCAGGCCACAGCCCGATGAGAAGCTGCTGACCAGGGGGCCACAGCGTCCGGGAGAAACTGACCTGGGACACGCAGCAGCTGGCCGCAGACGAGCTCGGCAGACGAGGACTGGAGGTCTTTTTTTGGGGGCAGAGCGAAGGCCGAGGATGACCCACGGGAGGCGATCAACCCAGTTGCTGTCCGTGAGGCTGGCACGAAGAGCGGCCTTCATAGACCGATGAAACCGCTCACAAAGTCCGTTGTATGCTGTGGTGCGGTGGAGCTTCACCCCCAGCCCCCCCGCGACTGCAGTCCAGAGCTCTGACGTGAACTGCGGGCCCCTGTCAGAGGTGAGGTCCGCCGGCATGCAAAAACGGGCCACCCAGGACCCGATGAATGCCCAGGCCACCTCAGTAGACGTGGTCGATGACAGGAGAACAGTTTCAGGCCACCTGGTGGTCCTGTCCACCATGGTGAGAAGGTGAGTGAGGGGGGCAGGGGGCCCACCAGGTCCACATTCACATTGTCAAAACGCCTCTCGGGCACCAGGAATGGCGCCAAGGGGGCTTTGGTATGACGGTGTACTTTGGAACGCTGGCACGCCACGCAGGAGTCAGCCCAGGCCTTGACGTCCTTCCTGAGGCCGGGCCAGACGAACTTGGCCCCCACCAGCTTAGTGGACGCCTTCACACCCAGGTGGGAAAGGCCATGGATAACGTCAAAAACATGGCGCCGCCAGAAGGTGGGCACCATGAGGCGGGGCTGGCCCATGGAAACGTCGCAGACACCACATCCTCCAACCGCAGCCCCGTAGCAGCCGTCCAATAGGCCTGGATGTCCGCGTCAGTGGCTTGGTCTGCAGCCATGGCAGCGTAATCGAGTCCCAAGTGAACGGACCCTGTCACCGCCCGGGAGAGGCAGGCAGAGACCAAGTTGTCCTTGCCAGCCATGTGCCAGATGTCCGTGGTAAACTCCTAGACGGCAGAGAGCTGACGCTGTTGGCGCCCGGACCACGGCTCGGAGGTCTTGACCATGGGAAAAGTCAGCGGCTTGTGGTCGACGAAGGCAGTGAAACGGCGGCCTTCCAACAGGAACCTGGAGTGTCGGGAGGCGAGGAAGAGAACCAGGAGCTCCCGGCTGAAGGTGCTGTACTTCCGCTCGTTGTCCTTAAGCTGTTTGCTAAAGAAGGCAAGGGGCTGCCAGGCGCCGCCCACCCACTGCTCGCACACCGTCCCGACCGCATAGTCAGAGGCGATCGGGACGGTGGGAGACGGGTGCGCCAGCAAAGCGGCATTGGCCAGCGCAGCCTTGGCGTCATCGAAAGCTACGTCCATCCCGGGGGACCAGTCTACCTCGCCCTTGACTTCCTTGCCCCGCAGGGCCTCGTACGTGGGGAATGAACCTATTATAAAAGTTCACCATGCTCAAGAACTCCTGCAGGGACTTCACAGTGCGGGGGCGTGGAAAACTGGCGACGGCGTCCACTCTGGCAGGAAGCGGAATGGCTCCTTGCGGGGAGATGCGGTGGCCGAGGAAGTCGATGGACGACAGGCCAAACTGGCACTTGGCTGGGTTGACTAAGAGGCCATGTGCACTGAGCCGCTTAAACAACTGCCGGAGCTGCCTCAGGGGCTCCTCCGCGGACGCGCTGGCCACGAGAATCTCATCCAAGTAAACAAACGAGAACGGCATATCCCGTAGCACAGTCCATCAGCCGCTGGAACGTCTGCGCTGCCCCCTTGAGACCGAAGGGCATCCGCAGGAACTCGAAGAATCCAAATGGCGTGATGACCGCTGTCTTGGGCACGTCCGGAGGGTGGACCGGTACCTGGTGGTAGCCCCGCACCAAATCTACTTTGGAAAAGATGGTGGCCCCCGTCAGGTGGGCGGAGAAATCCTGTATGTGCGGGACGGGGTACTGGTCAGGGGTTGTGGCGTTGTTCAGGCGACGAAAATCGCCGCAGGGACGCCAACCGCCGTCAGCCTTAGAAACGATGTGCAGGGGGGAGGCCCACGGGCTGTCCGAGCGGCGCACAATGCCGAGGCGTTCCATGGTGGCAAACTCCTCCCTGGCGATCGCGAATTTAGCAGAGTCGAGGTGCCCAGCTCGTGCGTAGACCGGGGGGTCGTCGGGGGCAATAGGGTGCTCCACGCCGTGCTTAGCCACCGCTGACGAGAACGTGGGTGTGGTGAGGTCAGGGAACTCTGCGAGCAGTCGTTGATACGTGTCTCCGGCGGCGAGCATGTTTGACAGGCTGAGCGTCCCTGCACCTCCCAGTGTGCACGGGTATGTAGCGAAAGAGACAGCATCGATCAAGCGACAGTTCGTAACATCCACCAGCAGCCTGAAGGCGCACAGGAAGTCCGCGCCCAGGAGGGGAACCGACACTGCGGCCATAACGAAGTCCCAGCCGAAACGCCGCCCGCCGAAACACACCTCCACATACCTGGTGCCGTAGGTACGTATGGACGTGCCGTTCATGGCATCCATCCGGGGGCCTTGACCGCCGGCCATGGTGTCCGCGGCCGATGCAGGAAGGATGCTACGCTGAGCGCCCGAATCGACCAGCAGCCGTCGGCCAGATAAGGCGTCCTTGATAAATAACAACCTGCTGTTCTCATAGCTGCTATTGAGCGCCGGCCCTGGCGTTTCCCTGGGCGCTGAAGCGGCATGGCGGGCGACACTGCTTGGCCCTGGCACCGAACCTGTTGTGGTAATAACACAACCCGCTGTCACGCTTGACGGCGGACAGCCACCGCAGCCGCGGTGCCCGCTGCGTCCTCCAGCGGCGGGGGCGAGGTCTGGGTGGGGAGCATCGCATGAACGAACTGCTGCCGGTTGGCGAGGAAAATCCTGCCCGCTTCCGCACCCAGAGCGCGGTAGTCTTTGGTGGAGGAGGGGGGGGGGGCTGGCTAGCGCTGTCCGCACAGGCGCTGGGAGCTGCCGCAGAAAAATATGGGTGAAAATGAAGGAGGGGTCCGCCGAGCCCAAAATGGCCAACATCTTCTCCAGCAGCTCGGAAGGTTTGCTATCGCCGAGTCCGTTGAGTGACTACAGGCGATCCACCTTCTCCATCTCCGACAGCTGGAAGAGCTGCAAAAGGAAGGCCTTGAGTGCGCCGTATCTTCCCACAGCCGGGGGGGGGGGGCTTCCAGTAGCCCCATAGCTCGGGCCGTTGTCCGGGCATCCAACGCCGCCACCACATGGAAATACCTCGTAACGTTCCGCGTTATTCCTCCCAGCTCGAACTGGGCTTCAATGTGCTGAAACCATGGCCGGGGACTGTGCTGCCAAAAGTCGGGGCAACTCCTCCGTCGCTGCTGAGACGCTAGTGCTAACATGAGCCGTACCGTTAGCATCGCTCGGAGCCGGAGCGGTGTCGTCATCGCTTTGGGTCACCGATGTGGGAGTGCCGGGATGAGGAGACGGAGAGGTCGAGTCGAGTCAATTCCGTTTACTCGCCACAATCTCCTGATTCCCTCAAACAAGACTAATTATTTGATTTCCCCCCAAAAAGTCCTCTCCCTGGTTCAGCCCACAGAGCAGCAGTACTGCATCAAGCAGTAAAAGAAAGTTAGATCCATATAATGACAATAGCTCTTTCTGGAACTGGCTCCACTGGCTTCCTAGAAGGCTGATTTATCTTTGTTGGCTCCGTTTACCAAAATCATTTTCGCCCAGACTGCAAACCTCCCCCCGGCCTCCCCCCAATGCACATCTAAATAAAACGATCTAACTAATTAGTGCAGCTGAATAGTTTTCAATTACTGAATGACCCAGTTTGCTGTCTATCCGTCGGCAAGGTCTCCCTCAGACTGCGGGTCTGGCCATGGAGGCGCCCTTCCTCTCAGGATCTCGTAGCAGGACCATGATGGCTAGACAGCAGAACGCAGTCATAGAACCTGACAGCTTACGAGGGGAGAGAAGGAAGGGCGTTTGTCGTGGGAAGTATGCTGGAGTCATCAATTAAGGATTCACCTGCGAGCCTTCGAGCTGAGTTGTTTGGACGCCTGCTGGTTCCATACGTGGTCTGTCCAGGTTTTAACTTTCCCTCCGTTTGTTTCTCTGCTCCTCCGTGCCTTTCGCCGCTTTGATGTCGTTCTCAAACTGTTTGTTAATTGGCAATTGAATGCCGTGACGGAGGGAGGAAGGAGAAAGGGACAGGGCTGCTCCTTCCATGCTAATAAGGCAGCCTCTCATTGAAATGCAGCGCTGGAAGTTCTGAGGTCCTTCCTCTGGGTTTCACCTGCGGTGGGATTAGTTGAAACATCTGTGATCCTTGTGAGTTTTTCTCTATTTTCTTTACCAGAAAAACTGTAATTTACCGTGTCAGTGAATAACTGAAAGATGATAGAGTAGAGCAAATGGAGGTTGACAAAGAGAGTCGGATGTTCCTCAAGCCTGCTAGCATAATTCATGCTAGCATGCTTGATGTAGTATTAGTGGAATTTAGAAAGGAGCTCATGTTCACTAGTTTAATTTTTGTTTTATGGTTATTGGTCGATCTTGTCAGAGGTTATTTCCTTCGACACATTTTCACTGTAACATTGACCCTTTGTCTTCCCACCGTCTGCGGCTTGAGGACTTGATTTGCACGTTTTGGGTTGGCTGTGGACGAATCAAAGCTCTTACTGCTGTGGAATTCACTGAATGTGTGATGTCATAAAAGACTCGTGTCGACACCTCGTCATGGCTGTCAACTGATTCCATCCACGTTCTGACAAGCAACTCGGGATTGATGATTGGCAGGTGCAAATATCATTGAGGACAATGATAATTCCTTCTCGCTGGTCACTGTGGCCATGAAATCCAGCCATTCACCAGCACATTTTCACCTTTTTCCGTCCCCAGCAGGTATCGAGAACAGAACTAGGCTATTATTGGCCCCTCCAGATGATGGCTGGATGGCCGTCAGCATGATGCTGGTGTAGACAGTCTCACCAGCCACAGCCACATTGAACGTCGTCTGGCTGGTTGTGATGGTCTGCTTTCTGGGCTCACATGTGTGGGCCGTTTGTGTTTACCAACCTACCAGTTGAACCCCATGTAGAGACAACAACTAGCTGCCCGGCGACTCAGCTTGGGAGGCGGAGCTGGGAGACAAAGGTGTTGCTTTGCATGTGAAATAAAGAGGTTAATGGTGGGTGGGTGGCTGGGCAGACTTGTCACAGTGGTCTCATGTTAAAACTGGCGTTGCTTCCTTTTAGTACAGCAGGTAATGGCTGTTATCACAATGTGTAGCACACCTGGGTGATGCATGGCAGCCATTTTGCACCAGAACGCTCACCACACATCAGCTCGAGGTTGAGTGGGAGGAATCATTGAGCCAATTACGTGGGGGGATGATTAGGTGGCCAGATGGAAAGAGCCAAGTGGGGAATTTTGCCAGGACACCGGGGGACCCCCTACTCTTTGTGGTAAGTGCCATGAGATCTTTAATGACCACAGTGAGTCAGGACCTCGGTTTAACGCCTCCTCCGAAGGACGGATTCTCCTACAGTGTCCCCGTCACTGCACTGGAACTTGTTTTTATTCATTTATTTACACATATATATATTTTTTTATTATTAGGACCGGAAGGAATTCTGCCCCCTACTGGCCCACCAACATCACTTTGAGCAGCAAAACGTTGTTCCCGGGAGGTCTCCCATCCTATCTATCTATCTATCTATCTATCTATCTATCTATCTATCTATCTATCTATCTATCTATCTATCTATCTATCTGTCTATCTGTCTGTCTGTCTGTCTGTCTGTCTGTCTGTCTGTCTGTCTGTCTGTCTGTCTGTCTGTCTGTCTGTCTGTCTGTCTGTCTGTCTGTCTGTCTGTCTGTCTGTCTGTCTGTCTGTCTGTCTATCTATCTATCTATCTATCTATCTATCTATCTATCTATCTATCTATCTATCTATCTATCTATCTATCTATCTATCTATCTGTCTATCTGTCTATCTATCTATTTGTCTACAAGTTCCCTCCCTTAAGTTTCAATAATTATCTTATTAATATATCGTAAAGACTCATATTGGCACCGTTAATTGTTTTTTCTTTTGCCCAGTTTTTCTTTTCTGCACTTGCAGTATTTTTATGGCTCTTATAACTTAAGTATTTTTTTTTCTCCTGTGTAGTATCTTTAGATCATCTTCTTTACATTCATTGTTTGTCTCTATTTCTTCTGGTCTCTGCTAATATAAACACAATTTATCCACATTTCTTTGACGTCTTTGTTTAAAGTGATCTATTTCCTTTATAGGTGTGATTGTTGGGCGATACAGATGCATCATTCTGTTGTGGGAGCAAATGGCTTTTGCTGCCTAATGAGAGCAGATGATGTATAGCTACGACCTCTCCGCTGCTAGGTGTCTCTTTTTTTCTTCTCTCTCTCGGTCTCTCTTGCACGCTCTCTCTCTCTCTCTTTTCTCCCCCCTCCCCCTCGCTCTCCCTCTCTCTCTGACTCATTCTCACCATTTCCCCCCTTCTCCTTCCTTACTCGCCTGCCCCCCCTTTCTTTTTCTGTCCCTCACCATTTGATGTCATTCCCATTCCTATTTTTCCAGTCCTGATCTGGTCCATCTCTCCCCCTCTCTCTCTCTATTTTCTCCCCCCTCTGCCTGTCTCTCTCTACTCTCTATCTATCTATCTATCTGTTGCTGGGTCTCAGTCGGTTGCATGGCGGTGAGAGTAAAAGAGGGAGTGGGAGACTTCAGACAGCTTTCCTGCAGCTCTCTGATCCAGAGATGTGCTGTCTAATTCAGGATCAGTTCTGCCCCCCCCCCTCACCTGGATACTTCATTAAAGGAATGCCAAGTCTCTCCCCCTCCTCCTTTCTCCTCTCTCTCTCTCTCGTTCTCGCTCTCAAATCCAATTCAAATTCAGAAGGGCTTTATTGGCATGGGGAACATACATTGCCAAAGCAAGTGTGAAATAAAACAAAAAAAGGTACTTACAATAAGTACAGAGGTACTAGAATAAAGGGCTGTGTAAACAGAATGTGTCACATTGCACCATTGTAGTCAAATGTATAAATAAAAAAGGCAAATTTAACTTAAACATGCAAACGGAAGAATTGTTGTTTCGTTGTTATAAAGTATACACGTGTATGCATGGAAGTAAACGTGGCTTAAAACAGAAAAATGTGAACTTTAAACGCTGCAACATATTTCTTAGAAATGCATTTAAATGAATGTGTTGTGTATGTACAGTATGTGCATGTACAGACATGGGTACAGTGCAGATGGTCAGTGCAGGAATACAGCGATGATTGAAATATGATTGACAGATGATTGATGATTGGATTCCATTGGCCGCCCTGGTCCGGTCACAGCAGCTCACTAGTCTCACTGCTGTGCTGGCACCTCGCTGTAGTTCACCCAGCAGGTGTGGGAGTTTTCTGTGATCCGTCACGTTTTCAAAAGTCTGTTTGTGCGTTTGTGATCTGCGGGTAGTGTGTGCGTCTCTGATGCCTTGGTACAGGGTGCAGCTCGGCCTCCGCCTCCTGCTGCCTGTGGCGGCCTCTCTCTCCACGGCGAGGCTGTGCAAGGGGGTCTACACATGGTCGTGCATCAGTCACAGTGCTCAGCTGTTGTGCCCCGGTGTGTTGTGTGCTCAGGGCCGCACAGCCTCCATGTTTGCTCTGGTTTCTGGATCCTTCCTTCCAGTGTGTCAAATAGTTCTGGTTTTTGTTGTCGTATAATTTGGATTAGTCTCTCGCTCTCTCGCTCTTGCTCTCTCTCCCTCCCCCATCTCTCCTCTCTGTCGCGCTCCCTCTCTCAGCTCCCTCCCCATCTCTGTCTGTCTGTCTGTCTGTCTCTGTGTCTCCCTTTCCTCAGCCCCCCCATCTGAATTATTCATTCTGTCTCTGCGACTACGTGATATAACTCCTCTCTCAAAATACAGCCAACTAAGACGTGAGAATGGCTGCGATAGGTCTGGTTTTTTTTTTTATTGACTTAAACTTTATTGAAATGTTTTATGGTTTAACAACATACAGGGAATGCTGCATTCGACAAGCTAGACAAAGCACAGTCTGGCGGCGCATAAAAAAAACCCCCACCATCAAATGAGATGACAAGAAAGACACTAAACCTATCAATCCAGGCTGGTCTCCTCTTAAGGTTCACAATGTTAGGTTAATAAACAGTTGCCTACCAACACGGGGATCGCCGGTTCGAATCCCCGTGTTACCCTCTGCTTAGTCAGGCATCCCTACAGACACAAGTGGCCATGTCTGCAGGTGGGAAGCCAAATGTGGGTGTGTGTCCTGGCCGCTGCACTAGCGCCTCCTCTGGTCGGTCGGGGCGCATGTTCAGGGGGGAGGGGGAACTGGGGGGAGTAGCGTGATCCTCCCACGCGCTACATCCCCCTGGCGAAACTCCTCACTGTCAGGTGAAAAGAAGCAGCTGGCGACTCCACCTGTATCGGAGGAGGCAGGTGGTAGTCTGCAGCTCTCACCGGATCGGCGGGGGGTGGGGGGGTGGAGCAGCGACCAGGATGGCTCGGAAGAGCGGGGTAATTGGCAAGATACAGTTGAGGAGAAAAAGGGGGAGAAATCCCAAAAACCAATAACAAAAAATACCACTCTAAAAAATATTGTGAAGAAATATAATAAAAACGTGACGAACAAAATTGTGTTATGAGATAGACTGGTGCCCTGCCCAGGGGGTGTTCCTGCCTTGCGCCCAATGCATGCTGGGATAGGCTCCAGCTGCTCCCCCCCGTGACCCTGAATTGGATAAGCGGGTATAGGTAATGGATGGGTGGATGGATTCCTCGGAAATATACATGCAGTATTTTCCCCACTTTAAAATATAATGTTCCCATCTTTCAGTCTGTCTGTAGAAAAGCTATTCCTATGAGGCCCTTTCCCAGTACTGTGAACCACTCCCAATAAGAAGCAGCTTCATGCTCTTTCCACCCCCTCATTAAAGTCTGTCTACCCAATGTTACGGCAGTCCGGATCAACTCTGCATATCCACATTCTTTCACAATTAATGGATCAGCTAGCACATATAACCTGGGAGGAAATCAAGAAGTCACTGCTGGCAATTTCCTTGATACATTTATGGATTTATTCCCAAAAACCTTGCATCTGAGGGCATTGTCAGACAGTATGGATTAATGTCCCCTCCGAGCTCTGACATTTCCAGCAGTCTGCTGTGTTTTTTAGGCCTAACCTGTGTAATATAGATGCTGTCCAATAGAAACAACGGAGAATTTTAAATTGAAGAAGTCTGATTTTTACATCCCTTCACAGCTTCTTTTGATTCTGGCTAATCCTGTCCCATTCTTTCCCATTCAATTAAATGTTCAAATCCTTTCCTAAGCAGTCTTTAATGGTAGCCGTCTTTTCTGGTAGCTTGGCTAAATATTTTGGAGTAGTATCGAGAGGCCTCATCATCCATTCCAAGTATTGTAATGATGCCAATGAGCAACTCCAATTGCCGAGGGGACATTCTTGGAGAACCTAGAACCGTGGAGGGTAAATGCCTCAGTTGTAAGTACTGCCAAATACCGGCTCTAGGGAGACTGAACTCCCAGACTATCTTCTCAAAGGATTTCAGTAAATCATTTTCAAACAAATCTCCAAGTGGCTGAATCCCATTATGTTCCCATAGTTTCCATAAAACCACCCGGACCAGGGGTTTTACCCATTGGCATTGCTGCTATTACCTCCAGTGTCTTCCCGCGTTACTGGGGAGTCACTTGGAAGGTGTAAGCTCTCAAGATAAGAATTTGTCTCTTCATCCACAGCTGGAGAGTCTGATGTATAAAGGTCTTTATGGAGCTCTTTGAATTGGTTGGTAAACATCGGAACACAAAGAGCCATGGACATCAATAGCTCTGACAACGACTCCAAAGAGGATAAATATCTGACTCTCATCAGCAGCCAGTCAGACTAGCTTGGTCTAGTCTGAAAGGCCCGGACTGAGGAAGCCTCTTGGATGAGAGGCGAAACGTCTTCACGGATATATACCACGTCCAGTTGCACTCGATTCAACTCCTTTGGATGACCATGACCTGGATGAATGAGAACATTCACAGACAGCTCTTTGAATGTTTCATCGAGATCTGTAGGCTTGGTTGCTAGTTCGCCATTATGATAACTCACTGCAGCAGTCAAACTAGACTCTTTTTGTTTGTTACATCTTGCTACTAACCTCCCCATTTTATCGCCCGATTCAACGTATTTTTGCCTTGCCCTGTACAGCATGAATTCCACATTTTTATTTTCTCTGAGTAAAGTGTTATATTCATATTTGAATTGTGTTAGTTTTCTCAGTTCTCCAGTGTGCACATTTTGCTTCAATTTGAGCTCAATAGACTTTATCTCCTTCTCCAAATGCATTAACTCCTCATTATACTGGTTTTTTCTTGTGTGCCGAGTGTTGAATAATAAAGCCTCTAAGGAAAGCCTTCACAGCACCCCATGCCATACCTGCAGAGGGTGCTTTTGAAACTTTACCTTCTGTATAAAATTGAATTTCTGCCCTACGTTTATCTTTGAAACCTAGATGCTGTAGTGGGGAATTGTTAAATCTCCACCTCGGTGAGACTTCACAGAATATCCAGTGGCAGAATATCCAGTGAGCCAGTTGCACGATCCGAAATGATAATATTCTCAATAGAGCAAGCTAAGTAGAGAGCAAGGGGTGTAGAGATCTTGAAATTAGATATAGCTCAATCCTGGAGTAGACTCCATGTACGCTTGAGGGGGGGAAAAGTGTTACTCCTACCTGTTGGGTTTAGAAGCAACCAGATATCTATAAGTTCCAGGGAGGAGCAGAGACCTCTCACCACCTGCACTGACTAGGATGGTTTGCTGTGAGCCAAACCACAATGAACTAAGGCACTGTCTAAAATAATATTGAAGTCTCCACCAATGAATATGGGGAGATCATCTGCTTCATATAATTTACTCTCCAGGTCAATAAAAAGGTAGGGTTATCACTGTTGGGTGCATAAATGTTTGGCAGCATTAGGTTTTGTCTCTGAACATCGGAATGGGTAATGACCGTTCCACCGTCGTCATTCGAAACATCCTGTAAACATTAGACGGCAACGAATTTACTAATTAGAGTTGACACACCCCTACTCCTACTTGACCCGGTACCGTAGAAAATGTGTGCCACCCAATCCCTACAGAGTTTCTTGTATTCAGGTGAAGTAGATGGGTTTCTTGCAGAAAGATAATATCATATTGTTTAGATTTCAGAAAGTTAAGAGCCTTACGTCTTTTTACAGGATTCCCCAAGCCTTTTAATGTTCAGGTAGACAGACTTAACTTCTTATCACGTGTTGACGTCTGCCAAGGAAATCAGAATTACCATAGTATTGATAAACCAGAACTCAATGTGTTGCACCCTGTGCTGTGCATGACCTTGTATGAGGAAAACAAAATATATAATAGAAAGGAGAACCTCGGATCCTTTCCTAACGTCATGTGTCATCAAAAAAAAAACACAAAAAAGGTGAAAATGAAAATACTCCCTCTATTATGGTTCATAACTTCTCTGACAAAGTGTGTGCCATAGTGTGCATCAAGGGACCTCTCCAGAGTATGTTTATCATTATCCAAACTAGCACAAAGTCAGTAAAACATATGAACAACCACCGTCATTTTCCAAAATTTCAATTGAAAAACTCTGTATAAAACTTCAAAGTGTATCATCTCAATTACAAACTGTATGCAAGCCTTAATAATGCAATTTCAGCCCATCATCAAGAAAAGAGTTGGAGTGCATAGAAAAATTGAGCATAATGGAGCTATTTATCTATACCCCTCAAATGACTTATGTGTAAGATGGAACATTGGGGTTCAAATGTGTAAACATAAACACAAGATGAGGGAAAAGGAGGGTAAATTGTTTTAGGATAATAACATTTTTCTCAAAGAACCATTATAACCCAACTAAAATAGGTCCATTTTGGTTTCATAACCTCCTGGAAAATAATCACCTCAAGCTCGTGTGTCGTTCTATTCAGCTTTGTACCAAAACTTAGTCTTATAGTTGCTCGGGTATGTTTAAGGTTGTGATAGGATAATTAGCAGAGAGAGATATTACGGTTTCTAGATGAAATCCATTGCTTCTTGGGGGCTGTCAAAGATCTGTGGGGCACCTTCTCTTACGCTGATGCTTAGTGGTGCAGGATACAGCCAGCTGAACTTCATCTTCAGCTCGTGGAATGCTCTCTTGCACCGTCTGAAGCTCTGATGTTTATTTGAGGCCTCCCTTGAAAATTGGAAAAAATCACCACCTGTTTCCTCTGCTACACGATCCTCTGTCTCTCCCTGGCAGCTCGTAGGTTTCGTTGTTGGTGCTGGAGTCGAAGAAAAGCTGCAATGATTGTTCTGGGTTTGGGGCGACGTGCGTGGATCCTTTGCGCTCTGTCTATCTGGAAGCCCGTGATAGGTGCATTAGTGCCGAGGGCATATGCAAGAAATTGATTTAGGAAGCCAATGGTGTCTCTCCCCTCCACTCCCTCAACAATCACATCAAACCTCAGGTTGTTACGGCTAGACCCATCCTCAGCCGTGGACAATCTTTCTAAAATTCCCTCCCAAGTCCACTTTCATGGCCGGAGGTATGTCTTCGATTCATATGTCTTACAGTTTGCTTACCATCTCCTCCGCTTCAGTCACGCGGGTCAAACGTGAGGATAGTTTTGCCTCAACAGATGCTCTGGTTTGCTTGATAGTTTTGAGATCTTCTGCAGCTTATCAAAAAAAGTTTCATTTGTAACATCTCCTGCTGCCTTTGTATCACTTTCTCCCTCATGGCCAGCTAGCATAGATCACTTTCAGCTAGCATAGAAGACTTTCAGCTAGAATAGATGACTTAAAGCTAGCATAGAATACTTTCAGCTAGCATAGATGACTTTCAGCTAGCATGACTTACAAGTAGCATAGATGACTTTCAGCTAGCTTAGATAACTTACAGCTAGCATGACTTACAAGTAGCAAAGATGACTGCAGAACGTGTTGACTTTTCTCTGTTCTTGGCTTTTTTGGGGGGGGTTTAGACTTCATTAGGTTATTTAAACTAAAACAACCAAGAATTTGTAATATTGACTTAGAAATGAATTGATCTTAACAATATTTCTAGCAGTGACACTGGAGTGCACAATTTAGGCGGCCATCTCCATCTGGTTACGTGACTCCAGTCTGGTTTTTTTTTCTTATTAAAGAACAATAAAATTCACAGATCTTATAGTACCCCAGACTTCTGTGCTAAGGTTTTTTTACACCCCCCCACATTCTCTCTGAATGTCTCTGTCCCTTGATCTTTCTGCCATTCTCTATATTTCTCCTTCCTGCTTCGCTTCTGTTTTTCTTCCTCTTGAACTCTTCCGTTATCTACATTTTTTGTTCTCTCTCTCTCCCTCTCTCTCTCTCTTTCTCTCTCTCTTTCTCTCTCTCTCTCTCTCTCTCTCTCTCTCTCTCTCTCTCTCTCTCTCTCTCTCTCTCTCTCTCTCTCTCTCTCTCTCTCTCTCCCTCTCCCGCTCCCCCTGTCAGTCCTGTCAGTGGAGAGGCTGTGATTGCGGGGCTTTGTTCAGTCCCTGGTCTGATGCTGTAATGTGATGTGATGCGACTTGAAAGGCTTCGGAAAATGGGGTGATGCAGACAGTGTCCCCCTATTTACAATAATTTGTGTTATTGTGTGTGCGGTAGTGTGTGTGTGTGTGTGTGTGTGTGTGTGAGAGAGAGAGAGAGAGAGAGAGAGCATGACATAGCCGTGTACCTGTATGTCTATGTTATTCTACCCAATAAGACGTCAGGACACATTCCTCACTAAAGTCTCCTGGAGTCCTGCTGGCAGCCAGGGACAACCCTGGATGGATGGATGGATGGATCTCAATGAGGGACAGCAGAACCAGGTCATCTGCAAAGAGTAGGCATCTCCCCTGCTGATGGTGCTGATGGTGGAGACTCACACCAGGGACAGATGGCTTCTCTCAGATGGTAGCCAATGATAAATGAAGCTATTGAGGAGGAGAATCAGAAGCTTTTTGGAAGTTAAATAAAACAGGCATAAATTTTGGTTTTATTTTGGTTTCTATCTTTATCAATTAGGGCATGTAGGGTGTAAATATGACCGATTGTGTAGTGTTTTGGTATAAATCCAATTTGCCTTTTAGCTCAGGACACTGTGCTTGGTAAGGGCGTTCAGAAGTCTGGCGTTCACAATACCACAGAAAACCTCCCCAGGATTGCTGTTCACACAGATGCCTCGGGAATTATTAGGGTCACATTTGTCTCCAGATTTATAGATTGGGGTTATAAGCCCATGACTCCAGATGTCAGGAAAATAACCTACACTCACAACCAAATTGAATAGTTTTAAGACAGCCAATTGGAATTTCTTGTTCATGTTTTTTAGCATTGCATTCGAGATGCCATCAGGTCCACAAGCTTTTCTAGATTTGAGGGCCTGCAGCTTCGTGAGAAGTTCCTGCTCAATAATTGGGGATTGATTGTGGATTCTAGTGGATTCTGTATGTGTTTCCCAGTTTAGTCAACTTCTCGTGAATTTGGGATTGCTCTGTGTTTGCGTCAGTGTGGACAGTGTGGTACAGTGTTTTAAAATGAGCGTCATGGTTATGTTATCTGGGTTTCCTGTTTTATTTTTAAGGCTCACCGATCTCGCCATTGTACTGTCACGCCCGGAGCAGGAACTGAGGACCCAAACGCAGACAGCAGAGACAGGCTGGGATGGAGCAAAGTCCAACATAACAGGCAAGGTACGAGCAGCAAGGAAGGCTCGAGGCCCGGGAACAGGATCAGCCTGTTCCTGCACCGGAGTCGTCAGCTGTCCTCCAGGCTGATCCTGTTCCCGGGCCTTGAGCCTTCCTTGCTAATCGTACCTTGCCTGTTATGTTGGACTTTTAACCATTAAATCATTGCTCCATCCCAGCCTGTCTCTGTTGTCTGCGTTTGGGTCCTCAGTTCTTGCTCCCGGCGTGACAGTACCGGCAAGACCGGCGAGCCTTCAAAATAAAACAGGAAACCCAGATAGCATAACCACGACCATGAGTTGTCCATGTGTCATTGTTTTGTATAGCTAATTCCTGGCGTTGGGGTTTGTTTAAGCGTTTCCAATGTTGCCAAAAGTTGTTTGTGTTGATCGCCTTCTCCATTAGCGCCAGTTGCCCTTTGTTGTATTTTATTTTTTTTTAGTCGGAGTGCACATTTGCGGAGTTTTAGGGTCTCACAGTAAGCGTACATCATCCTTATAGAGGTTTCTGTGGTTATATTATTTGTTGCAGTTTTTGGTTGGTTTGTGGTCAATTTGTGAATCATTTGCCGTTTGTCTGAATATGTTGTTAATGTTCTTTACTGCTAGATTGGGGCTATCTAGAATTGGTTGGGTTTTTGGGGTATCAGCTGCTTTCCGGTATTGTTCTGCACTGTTTTGGTCCCATCTGTAGCAATTTGTGATACTGTACATCTCACTGGGTTGTGTGTGTGCCATTTTAATGTGTGATCTCTTAATAAACGGGGTAATTTGGCTGTGATGGGACAGAGGGGTTAGCGGTTTGACAGTGAATGGGCTGAGAGAGGAAGGGTGAAGGTCTGCGATGATGTGATCTGCAGCACTGTGGCCCAGAGGTGAGCAGTAGGTGGGTGTAGCCAGGCCGTCCCCTCGTATCCTACTGGTAAGTCCAGACTGAGGCTCTGACAGAGCTGCAGGAGGTCCATTCTGCTCTGGTGGGTGACCTGGTCACCATTGCTCCTGTAGGGGGGACTGAAAGTGTGAGAGATATTTTCATCCGAGAACATCGTCGTGTCGT